>LKNJ01000261.1:0-175804 GCA_002120245.1 Maccullochella peelii
AAAGCTGCCTTGCCTATAAGACAGGCATTTTATCATATTCTTTTTTTTGGTGCTAGGCTCATCCTAAATTTGTGAGTTTCAGTCCATTTCAAGTGAAAATGCCACAGTTGAAATGCATACAGTAGCTATTGTAGCTCATATTAGAAGCAACATATACGGTAATTATCACAAACAATAATTGTAATCAGCAACACCTCTAAAACACTATCAACAAAAACTGATTATAACCTTCATGAAGGTTAAAAATGAGATAGGATTTATAGCAGGACTGTTGAATTAGAATTAGTTTTAGCTAGGTGTACCTAATAAACTGGCAACTGAATGTACAAACCAAATCGGATTTGCTTTCAAACATTTAAAACTTGATTTTGTACTGCAACAAATAATTGTATTGAATGAGTTTACAGTGAGCACTCTCATCTTTTCACATTCAAGAGATTCATCCTCAGTTGTCTGAGGCTTGCCCAAACCTCCACCCACCTATTTTCACATCCTTCTAACTGAAATTCCTCTCAATCCCTTTTCGGCTGTCACGGTTTTGAATTGGAATTGGCATTCTCTGGCTGCCTTTGTGGCATTGCTACTGTATAAGAACATGCCTGGGGTACTTTGCCTCTCTGATTAGAGATCTTACTGTCGCCAGGCTTTGGCTGTATCAACAGTATAGAATATTCCTCAGATGTCACTCCAGGCTCTTGTCTATGCCTCCTTCTCCAAAACCACATTGCTCTCCAGAGTTTCACTGTTACATCATCTCCTGAAGTGAATGGAAAGAAAGAAAACGCACAAAGCAGAAATTACTCTGCCTGGATGTCGTTAACATTTAGGGTCTCAAATGGATTTTTAGGCATTGGTGTGATACATTTTGAGCAAAGGGGAAAACCCTTGCTTAGTTCAACTGAAATAGGACTAAGTGCGATTAGGAAAGGGCTGATTAGGCAAAATAATGTAGGAATTGTATGGAGGCACAAGGGGCTTTTGTATTTAAGAGCTGCAAGTTCTGAATCCTAATGAGGAACTCCCTTAAGTACTGTATGTTTTGTGATGTTTCTGAGGTCTCAGCATCCAAGCTCTTTTCAATTAAAATCTTATTTCACATTTTGAATGAACTATCTGAACCATGAGCCACTCATGCTATGAATGTAAAGTCTGAGTTCACTGTTCTGTTATATACAGTAACAATTCCCATGAGATTCAATATAGTAGTCATTCTCACCTTTTGCTCTCTTAGATTGATGTTGGAGAAAATGACAACAATGACTAACAAAGAAAGACCTCACGGTGATCATAAACTATAAATGGTGACTATAAATTCAGCACAGCTTTCAGTCTATTATAGCAGCTCTCACACACTTCAGTATGTCACCACAATTATGTGTTTGTCACATCCACACAGCAGCGAGGTTAAACAGCAGCTCACAAACATCATTTAGCTTAACAAGGCTTTCAAGAGTGTCTAAAGTTGTCAGTGTTCAGTTGTGCTGTGAACTGGGGCTGAACCTCTCAAGTGGTGGGTTCTGTTGTGCCCAGGGCTTCAACAAAACATTGCATCCCAGCTGGTACACATTAACTAATCCACACTACAGTTTTTAACTTTGTTTTTACCATTATGGCATCTGACAGATTTTGTCTGGAACAATGAATGCAGTTCAAAGACCTGTCATCTCTCTTGAATGTCAAGGTTATTCTTCAAGGCAGACAATAGTTCTCATTGTCGGATTTTATTTAGGACCGGAGAGACATTATCATAATTTGACTTAATGGATTACTCACACATGAAGGGATTTTGCTGATATTTTCTCATCATACAAATTACAGGAACCCCCTAGTGATCTTTTCAAATCAGACTTGCACCATCTGCAAAAGGATGATATTTTTTACTTGGCGCATTAAGAGATGGAATACTACTACTGAAAACTCAAACACTGTAATAAAATGTTTCCATATAAATGTATTAATTAAGAAAATGTTCGTTTTACTAAAATAACACTATTCAGTGTGGTACACACAGTTCACTTTAATCTATCTGCTTCTGCTCACCTTTTGGCTAATGTGGTCCCTACGGCTCTACCTCGAGCACTGTAGCCTTCATTTTTCTCCAAATATTGCTTTGTTCCACACACTTGTACACATTTGCACACAGACATACACAGACATACTCACATGCACAGGCCCTCCAGTGTTAGGTTGTGCCTGAAGGTTGTGCGACAGTAGTGAAATATTTCCTTTCTTCTCTACCTTTATCACGTTTGTCACATCCCTTGCAGTTTGATAAATGCCTGGATAAATTACAATATCAACTACTGTACCAGCATTGTGAATGTGGATCACATAGGCCATCTGCATTATGAAGTCCTCTACTGTACACCAATTGTGAGTTTTCTCTTTATGGATAAATTTGAAATGTGGCAGGTTTTGCATACTATAAATATACTGATCTGATTTGTACACTGATCTGTTTACATAAAGAGTCGGTCTAGACCTGCTCCATATGAAAAAGTGCCCTGAGATAACTTTATGATATGGCGCTATATAAATAAAATTGAATTGAATTGAATTGAATTGAATCTGGACCCTCTTGATCTGAATATGGCTTAATTCAGCTGAATGGTTACACCAGTAGTCCACCATGCCCACCATACTAGACTGAAATTAACTATTTTGTCAGTGCAACAATAATTGTTGCTCAGAAATCTTGTTGTCAAGGGTACTAAGGGATTGAATGGTGGTCCCCATGACACATGTTCCTGCTCTTGTACTACATAAAGCATCTGTCTGATGTTTCATAGCATCAATTGATAATGCCTATCCATTTGTATTTCAGGGCAATTTTTGAAGGCATATGGCCCCACTCTTTAATTTTAAGTACGAGACGTGGCATTTCAACCGTGGAGGTAAATATTGCTCTTGCACTGGTATGGTCGTCTTGCAGTTTGATGAGCTCAATCTGGAAATGAGAGAAGCATTAAAATCAAATCATGACTCTTCCAAGGTTAGAAGATCGATTGGCAGCTTTTGGTGCTGGGCTCTGCACCGGCTATTATTGATGAGCATGGTGTTATTGAGTAAAAGTGCAGCAGGGTTCAGTCAGTTATATGTTGAGACATCAGTCTTCATTGCTTTGTATGAAACAGATTCATTTAGACACTAATGATAGCAATTTTCAGGAGAGGGCATGCATTGAGACGCTAAGCATGATTGATGTCAAATGTGTGCAGTATCGTGACAGATGGAGGAACTCCATAATGGGGGCTATTTTCACCTGTACTGAGAGGTTTTAGGTCACACAGTGCATTTACATGCACTTAGTAACCAGATTACTGTTTTGTGCCATTACCTGATTTCTTAAACACCATGTATACAAGAAACCTGGTTCCTGTAATTGGAGTAGAGAAACCTGATTTTCGGACCTGAAAAAGTAGATTTTTTTTCGCCTTGTATACATGTAACCTGGATTGTGTATATGCCTGACAAAGACCTCAGATAGGGAAAGTATCTCTGTGACCGCAGAGTGAAAGGATTGAAAGGAGATAGTATTATGCAAGGTGCATCCTTGTATTCAAATAATTCCATTCAATGTCTGACTAGAACCGAAACTCTCACAAAGTAGCCGTTATATGTCTAAATAAGGTTTCCACCACTGAACATTTGTAAAATTAAAACATCAGAAGCAGAGTAGGGATTTTTGGCACAGCTTAACCAACTTCCAAGGTGCATGAGGAAGGGAAAAAGTCTGAAGAGGTCAAAATTCCTGCAACACTTGTAATATAAAGACCAACTTTATAGTCAGACCATGTGTTTCATCATCATCATTGGATGACCCTGATGAAGGCCGATCAGAAATGCATTGGTCTGAAAATAAAGTTATTTAAACTACAAGTGTTACTGGAGTTTTGACCTGTCGCACTTTAAAGAAAAGCTGTGCACTCTCACTACAGAGCCTGTCCTCTCAGTGAATAAGTATGGTTCCAAAATAAATGCCGAAAATGGTGACCTTATTTTATTCAGGTAAACCATTTCGATAGCTGTGATAGCAGAAACTGTTGGTCAGTTGTAAATAGGTCCGTCTGAGCCTTAACACCTCATTACACACCTTGTTTGTCAGTATTTGTCCAATTTATTTTTCTTCAGAGTTGACCCTCTAGTGCCACGGAATCTGACAGGTTACAGATTTATATCCAACACTGGCACCTATTCCTGTGGGCTTAACATTTTCTATATCACTTTCAAAGTGTATTTTATGAGGTAAGCTGAAATGAGTATGGTTAATGAAGTAAGTCCCATAGCAGTGGGCATAATATGTGCATCTGTATTCCAGGTTTCATTCTCTCATCCAGTGTGAAAACATTCAGCTTGTATATAGCAGGTGTGCTGCTCAGCATAGCATAATTTATAATGGCTGGTTTGTCCAATATGCTCCAGGCGGTATGATTTTGATGCATCCCATGATGTTTTTTCCTCCCCTGACCCATCGGACCAGCACCCTGTCTGTGTTCCAGAACGTCTTGATTTACAAATTAATCTCAGGAGATACCTGAGGGGTGACTGACTTGGACTATTGTAAGATCTCAATGAATGTCACGCGAGGTTCTTAAAATGCCCTTCTTTCTTTTGTCTTTTTGTTTAACACTGCAGGCTGTGGAAACCAACCTGGCATCCAAGGACAGTCACTGGGTCTATGCCAATGAGGTGAGGCCAAACACAAACACACTTACATGCACCTGAATGAATTTAGACCTTAGTGCCAGTTTGTCTCTGTGTGTGCCTTGACAGCATATGAGACTCTGTGTTGACAAACACATGAAAACCTATAACACTGTCACTTTGCACACTTTCATATTCACTTAGATTAGCAGCACATCTTTAGTTTTTTTTATCTTGGCTGCCTGAGGGACTGGGCCTTTATTTGATATTTCCCTTAAACTGTTGATGTTAGTGTGTCTTTTCCCCATCTGTACGTGTGTGTGTGTGTCTGACATTGACCTAAATGGTCTTCTAAAGTGGCTGTAACAGCACAAATTTGAGGTGCACTTTGTGACTCTGTCTTTAGCTTTAGTGCCTCAGCACTGCATTTCCATTGATTCAAAGTGATTTGAAGATAAGGCGGGAGACATAGGATTGGCCCGATACTAAAAGAAGTGGATGAAAGATGTTAGATAAAAGGTTGCTCCCAGTTGATTTACCTGGAATACTATTACCTGGAATAATATGCGTTTCTGTGCCTAATGGGAGCTCTCTGTCTAACACACACATACATCAATGTCCATGTATTTTAATTAAATGCTCCTCACTTATACAAACATCTGAACCTGTGCTCAAGATCCAAAACATGACACATATTGATCCATAATCCATAGTGCATGATTAATGTGTGTATGTACCCCAGATAGCCTATGCCGTAAAAAAAAAAAAAAAACCTTAATAGAAATATTCAGAAACTGTAGTTCAAGTCAAGTCCAGTAAATTTTATTTATATAGTCCAATGGGCTTTACAATCTGTACAGCATACGACACCCTCTGTCCTTAGACCCTTGATTCAGATAAGGTAAAACTCCCTGACAAAACCCTTTTTAATGGGGGAAAAAAACTGAAAAAAATTCAGATGTGCAACACATGTTGTGTGTACGGCATATACCAACATAGTAAAACAACAGTATGGACAATCAGGATGACAAAATTATAGATTGTGTGTGTGTATATGTGAATAATAGTTTTAGGGCAAAAGCAGAATTTGCTACTATGTGGCAAATTTCCTCTTGATACGGAAGTCGAAAACACATATTAGCCACAGTATACATTAGACTTTAACCACAGAGTATAAAATAGTAATTTATGCTTTAGTTAGAAATTCACGGCGTACCATTTCAGTAGCTTAAATATTGATTTACAAAAGTTAATGAGGCTCAATTTTTTCCTTCTGGTATGTGGTAGCCTAAATTACCTCATTTTAGACTATAATGAGTTTTTATAAAATAACTACCTTGTATGTTTTCACTGTGCATTTCAGCATACACATAACTGAAGCATTTATTTACAGCTAATGAGACCTTGGGTTCTTTGAAACTTTTCTGTGTCTGACAGCTAAAGTCAAATTATTTTGTCTCCAAAAAAGGCTTTCGTAGTCTCAAATGAGATGATTAGATAGGGACTATAATCCTTAATTTGAAGGAGTATTCACACACAAAGTCATGCATGTCTTCCAGTCAATTACCACAGACCTACACCAAGACATTAGCTTTAATTGCATCAGACTCTGGGAAAGTATGAACTAATGGCATGTTAATTTCTATGGCACCCCCTTAATGGTTGATGTTATGTGGCTTACTGTAGAGTTATCTATCCCTGATACACATTTAAAGGGGAAGAATGTGCCTGGTTATAGTGTATATGTGAACTATGAAATATATTCCCATTCTCTTTTCTCCCCGTCTTTCTTCCTCTCGATCCCTCTCTCAATATGTAATTTTCATTTTCCTCTCCCCTCTTCCAATCTTGCTCTCTTTCTAAAGACAGTGAAAATATCATTTTTTTGCTTTATCCTTGTTTTGTTTTTTTGTCTTTTTCCTTTTCTCTTCTCTCTCTCTCTCTCTCCCTGCCTTTCATTTCATCACCCAAGATAAACCGGCCCCATAAAGCTGACATTCACCTTGAAATGAGAATAACACAGACATGTTGAAAAGGCTAACAAGAAAATTCAATTACTACCTAGTTTTCTCACAGATGTTGGCCTCCAGAGTGCTCAGAAAAAAATAACATGAAAACTCATGAGCA
Source organism: Maccullochella peelii (assembly GCA_002120245.1). Classification (NCBI taxonomy): domain Eukaryota; kingdom Metazoa; phylum Chordata; class Actinopteri; order Centrarchiformes; family Percichthyidae; genus Maccullochella; species Maccullochella peelii. The sequence continues at coordinate 6,772 of LKNJ01000261.1, forward strand.
CCTAACTAATGCACCTTTCGTTTAAATCCTGTTTTTCTCATAGAGCCCTTTAAATTCTTATAATTTTACTAACAAGAGTCACCAAGTAAATTGAATCCAGGCATGTATCTAACTGCAAATGATTTATCCACAATTCTTGCTTATCTCTAAAGGGGGAAGAGATTTAAAGGAAGGTGCAAAGCTAATTTGTTTCCATTAGCCTGTGATTTGATTTCCAGGATGCTCCTAAAATGGCTGATGGCACAAAGATAGTGCACGGGATTTTTTAATTCATTCGAACACGTGAGAGGACAGACAAACACAGTGATGCTCAAAATAATATTCTCAGATTTGTAGTTGTATGTTTCTATTTTATTATCTTTTACGGGTTATTTTACCAACCAAGAACTATGAGTTACTCTCCTTTCGTAGTAGCTGCTGGTGAATTCTGTACTCCCACCTCACTGCACAGCTATAATATACTAGATACTGTTTCCTGCACTCATGAAAATCCTGTTAGCCTGTCCAGGTGCAGTCCGGCTGTATCACAAAATCCTGCAGGGAAATAACAGCTTTCCATGTTACCCCTTGCGCCTCTCGGTGCGACAGTCCCTGCGGACAGTTGCTCCTATTCAGCTGCCTGGTCATGACTGAACTGTGACATTAATTTTAACCAGGTGATCTTGAGGCTCACTGTCGGCTCCCCAGGCTGCTGCTAGCCTTTACACCCCACACAGTCAAAGCGAGGTCTCACATTTCATTCAAGTCTCTCGACAAGCGGTTATGCTAATCTGCTACCAGCGGCAACATGTGGCACGATGAATGTAGCTGTCAAGCCAGAAATGCGATAAGAGCACAGAGTGAGATGGATGGAGACAGAAAGTGTGATGATGACGACGAATATGATCACAAGTCGAAAAACAATGAGGCGTAACAGACTTGGATAAACAAAACAAAAAGGAATAAAACAGATGCTATGTCCTGATCAGTCTTTTTATTCAGGGCATTACACTTGCATTACAGTATAAAGTGACAATATTGCATACAGTAACTTGGAGATTTGAAAATACAATAGATAATAGTAGTAGGTTAAATGTTGTTAATCACACATGGATGTACTGCAAATTAGTATTGCACTTACATAAAGTCGGGGGACTTGCAAGAGACATACTAAAAAAAGAATTGATGCAGCAGAGACTGAGATATCCTGACCTTTAGTCCCTAGTATGGGTCAAACTCATTATGGGAAACTACATGTTTAATGTAACATTATAAAACTGTCATGTCTAAAATTGGTGGAGTTCCCCTTTAATGAATAAAAAATATTTGACTGTAAAACAATGATCTTTTCTCTCAACAAACTTTTCTTCAGTTGCAAACGTTTTTTTAGTTTGAGACTGACACGAATGCATTTTAAAACCAAAGGAGTGGGTTTGAGTGGCACACGGTTCATGAGCCCTCAGGGCATAAAAACGCTTAAATGACCAAGATAATCTTTAGGAAAAAAGAGAAAAGCTTTTGAAATTGGAGTGTAAGCACTAAGCAGTGCGGCACGACTTGATGTGAGCAGGAGGGCAGGCGTGCGTCTCCCTAAACCACCCACTGTGCTGCAGCTGCTGGCACACAGAAGGTTGTCTGCATCTGACACTGTCTAGTGGACTCAGATGGATTGCGCATTCTGAGAGAATTTGTTGTTGTTTTTTTCCCTTCAACGGTGGGACGGTGACACCTCAGAATGTTTGATGGATTAGGTGGCTGTGCCTGCTGTGACAGACAGAGTCGAGGAGGACAGTCATGATATGATTGATGTCTTGGGTAACTGCCCATCAAGCAACTGAGATGGAAACCCTATTCTACTGACGCAATCTCCACCACACCAGACTGAGACAGGAAGGTGGATTACTGAAGAGGCCACTTATGAGATAATGTTATATTTTTTAATTAGCCCATTGCTTATTCAAACTATAATATAACAATGCATTCATCAAAACACTGGATTTTCTATAATGATCCTTTTTACCATTAGCCACGACAAGCATCCTTATAGAAGCCCAAATTATGTACTAACCCACAAATGGTGACCACAGGAGACATCCAGTGTCATGGTCATACATCTAAAGGACCCCCAGACAGGCGACTTCCTTCACTAACCACCTTATCTAAATGTTACAGTCATTTTATGGCATTAGGGTTATTAAGTGGGGAATTGAAATTACACAGAGCATGTTGCATTGAATAAGACCCACTGTTCCATCATAGCTATAAAATCGACACCAACTCACATACAGATACTACTCTGCACTGTACTCATGAACAATTAGCCATGAAATGGAATGGCTTACATAGGTGCGCTGTACTGTAAAAATGAGCCTGATGTTCACCTTACGTTGCATTTGGGATATTCTGTGCTAATTACGCATGCATTGGTGAATTTCTGCCTCAAAACAAACCAGCTTGCACAGAGGTTGGTTGGAGTGGCATTTCATTTAAAGTATTTCCCTTTCAGGCAATCATGAACTGTGAGCAGCCAGACTATTGCTTTTTCTTATATTCTAATATTTTAAATAGTGGAGTTAACGTGCATGAAAATGTACGTAGATATGATTAACTGAATGCAATTAACTAGTTGCACTAGAGAATAAGACATTCAAAGGCCATAGACTTATGGTGTGCCATAGTTGACAGTGATGCACCCACCATTGGATATTTAATAAGAAATAACCACTTTGATCTCCTGGGGTAGTGACATAGCGCCACAAAGCTGTTGTGAGTTTAATTTACTAATCAGTTTTTACTGGCACAGAATTATTAATAAAGCCCAATAAAACCCTAGCTTAATCATCATTAATGCAACATGCCAATTTGAGGATTAAACGATTGTCAAAGTGACTGAAGAGCCACTGCTAATGCAGGTCTGTGTGTTTGCACAGTAACCTGAAGCACAAGGAACTCTGTTACCCACGTTATCGTCCCTCGACCTTTTTCATTATACAGTATATGTAATCTTAGTCTGATTTAACACTTGCATAGTGTTGTTTAGTATGTAAATTTAAATACAAGAAAAAAGGATACAATTGCATTTCATAATGTTATTAAAGAAAAGACTATACATGCTGTAATGAGCTCAGTTTAGTTAGAAACATGTAATAGGACTGAGTTTTTTTAGGCACCTCTTTCAAGATTTGGTTTATTGTGGTTGGAACATGCTGTTATATTATGTAATACACAATATAACAGCAGTGTCTCTTAGTGTATTACATGTTTTTTTACATGAGTGATGTGTTGTATTTGTCCTCACTCTGTGCAAAAAAACAAGTAAATATCGTTTCCATATGCATTAATTAATTTGATTCTGGATGCAGTACTTAATGATCTTATGTTTTAACACAACAGCACTACCTGAATCGGACATGGTATTGATGATAACTCTCTGTAAATTATATAAAATTGAAGGGTCTCACTATTACAAACCCTTTATACAATTTACAGAGAGTTATCATTTCTCTTGTTTGATGTGTAAGAGGAAAGCTTCAATTTAATATGAGCATTGATATAGTGAAAATTACAAATCGGATAATATAGGTCAGAGTCTTACAAATCAGCAAAGGCATGTTATTTGATGTTTGAATTTGCTTTTTCCATTGCAAAAGGACAATAGGACACCAATTATTCGGTTATATAACAAGACAACTGGATAATAATACCTTTTTCTCAACTGAAAGTACGTAAAAAAAAGACATGCATGTTTTTTTATAAGCAAGAACAACTCAAATTAATGTCGTACTCACTGTGCTTTGTTCTTCCTCTCTGACTCCCATTACAGTACTTCTCAATTTAGTTGCCTGCGGCTTCAAAAAGCACCTTAACTTCTAATTAAATCGCTGTCATGATTACCGGTAAATTTTTTATTTATTTCTAGTGAAAGATTAATAACATTGACTGAGCAGCACAAAGAGGATAATTTAGCTGATCTGTCAGCTGAACTTGATTTGATTAATGTATTTTGTTCGTCGGCTGTCATTGAAAGATGACCGGGCTGTATTCACTTTTTCAGAAATTCGAGTGGGTTATCTCCAAGGAGCTTAACACCTGAAAGGATTGTGTGATAATTGTAGATTTTAAAAGCAGTTTATGATGTTATATGCTGGTATCCTTCCAGACAAGCAGACATGTTCTCTAGTGCTTGCAAAGCCTATGGGATGACCATTGTAGTCAGAGGCCTTGATCTATCAGTCCTTTGTATTCTTTATGTACTAATGGGTGATTTTTGTGTGCATATTGTACAAGTGACATATATCATAGTGGTGTCCAAATTGTGACTTAATGGTCTGTACTTTCTCCTCAAACCGAGGTTAAAAGGCACGCATTTCGTCAGCCATGTCCCATTGGTCAGTGCCACTGCCGGGTCAGGTTATGACACAAACGTCACCCGTGATGGTGACAGAACACTTGGACCGGGTGGCACTGAAGTTATTAACTTGGACGTGAGTGTTCGGCTTCGTGAACCATGCGGCATAATTCATCTGATTAATGTGTCATGGCAACTCATGAATATTCATACTTTCCACCTGACTGACTGTGAAGAGTCAGAAAAAGAGTCATTGGATAATGACTCTAGTTGAGCTAGAAGCTGTACTCAGATGAAAGATCTGGGAATACTGGTTCTGGAAGAAAGAATCCATATTATTAATTCAGTTTGCTTACCATTGAGTGGTTTTGCACTGAAAACACAAATATGTATATGACATGAGATATGTATATGAGAAAAAGGCAATTTAAAAGGATGTTAAACCCAGTTATGGACAAACAATGGGGGGGAAGCAAGACTGACTGACAACTGAAATAAGGTAAGTATACAGAGAAAGACAAAGTAAGAATGATAGATAATACGAGATTTTAAAAAAAAAACACAGTAGGATGAGAGCAGAAAAGCACTATACAAAGACAGAACCCAGGAGAAATGAACACTGAGGGAGGACAGAGACCAGCAGTAACAACAGAGAGGTCGATGCAAAAGGGAGAGATCAAAATGTCTGATTAGGAAAACATAGGGAGCATGGATTCAGGCATGTGTGGTGATTATATCAACCCAGAGCTGCTTAAGTTTTGACCCGACAGTAACCTCACAGCTTTATTGTCAGATAGTATATGAACCCTACGTTTCCCAAGAGACTCACTGTCTGCCTCAGCATTGACCATTGTCCTGCTCTGGAGACTAGCAGGCAGCTCAGTGTCTCATTAATATTCATCCGACCCTTCACACATGCATCCCCTCGCAGAAGAGGACCAAGGGTCACCTGCACTATTATTATGAAGTATATACTTGAAATGTGCATTGATTTATCTAATGTGAATAACTGAATAAGCAAATTTTCTTTCTTATGTAAAAATAACATTTCATGATTTTTTTTCTGTCTTTTGGCCTAAAAATGTGGACTCGTTTTAAAAAACTAACCGATGTTGGGAAAGAAATGTTCTGTGAATTAAGCTTTGTTTGATCTTTGTTAATGTACACTGGGTTTATGTCCTACAAACAGCAACAGAAAAATGAGCAAGTTCATATTTCAAACCCTAGCCTCTATCAGTTGTCCCCCATATGTTGGAACTATCCTCACTTTATCTCACATTGTCTCGTATATAATTGCTCTGTAGCCCCCCAATGTATCATCTGATATTTTAATTTCTTAAGAAGCAGGCACAGCCAACGCAAACCCCTTCAGGGTTTTGTTTCTTCTCCAAATTTCCACTCCGGAAACTGCTTTTCAAAAACATCACAATTCCTCAATGTGCACAAATCCCAATAAGATAAATACGCAAGTGGCACTATACTTTACACTTAGAGTAAAGGTAAAGACCTGTTACACTAAACTCTTCCTGCTGTCTCATCTTCAGGAGGTGAGTGATGCAGACATCATGGAGCTGGTTCACAGCTCTCTGGGGCGGATGACCATCATTCGTCAGATCTTCCCTATGTGGAGAGACACCAACGTTCGCTGTATGAGGAACAATCATCGCATCTCCTCCCTGCTCTGTGACCCACAGGAAGGCTATCTGCAGTCCCTGGAGGTAAAACCCGCTTGAAGATTTCCTGTTGATGCCCCTGAAATATTATCTCTTGGATTGTATAGGTCCAGCATGGCTGCACAGAAAATCTTAAGAATTGTTTTTAATCGACTGGATTTAGATTTTTTGGTGATCATGGATACATGTGGGGAAAAAAGGAAAAAAATGCCTTTCACAGTCCTGTAAATCATCTAGATTGACTCCAAAAACAAATTACTTATTCCTTGGTCCCTGGCCTAACCTTCTACCAAATAAAGATATCCTGCTAAATAACACAAGTAGACACAAATAAACAGGATCCAAAACAACCTCTTGAAAGAGGTTAGTTAGTGAGTCAAATTCCTTGTATGTGTTAACCTACTTGGCAATAAATCCAATTCTGATTTTGAGTTGAAGGGAACCTTTTTTTGTGGCAGAGTTTATTTGTAGAACCTTGGATGGAAGACAAAGTTCTTTGTTTCAAATGCAATGTTAGATATCTAAGAAGTTATGTTCGCAATAAAACATGAAAGACGTAATAACTCTTAGTTTATATTTTGACATAATGCAACATGCTCTGAGTATAGACAGGAAAAAACATGCAGATACTTTGTGTTTTAACTGTGACAGATTTGAGTTAAAATTCAAATTATCTCACAATTTGCGATGATACTCCACCAAAATTCCATCTTTAGAGTTTCAAACGGTCACCCACAGTGGGCTTGAAAGGTTGCTGTAAAAGATTAGTAGCTTCCTCATTCACAGAAAACAGTGGCTGTGGTCGGTTTGAATTCAGTCGGTTACAATGGATTCCAATGGTGACAATTTTTCAAATCAGAAAAACGGTATCAAAACATCCAAAGAAAATTCTCACACCACTCCAAATTCTTCACTGTCCAAATGCTAGTGCAAATGCTCAGCATGATCCAAACAGTCACAGATTCACCAACATAAGCTACTTTCAGAGGAGAATCTGAGCTTTGAGGATGGTGAATGCACAACATGGAAGCAGTATGATGGAAGAGGCTGTACTGAGTATTCGACTGGTGGCAAGGTTGTTTTTTTTTCGTTCTCGTTTTTTATCGCTTTTCCTGCGGGTATTTATAGGACAGCAATTTTGTGCTTTAGGAACAAACCAGCATGTTTCATCCACTTTCTCCAGCAGCCAACAGGAGGGGTACTTGTTATCAACCAGAGTGACAGAACCATAAAGCATGGCGTGGTCTTCTTTTCGTTCTGGGTACATTACATATGCTGTACAGGGCTAGGAGCTTGATTCCTACATTTTTCAGTTTCAATGAAGACTGTACAGCATATGCATGCAGCCATGGTGTAGGACAGTATAGACAGAAGTATCTGCCAAGCACCACATGAAGGCAAATATTAACTGATTATGTATGCAACTGAATATAGATTAAGCTCCCTAGATAAGGTAATTATGAGGAACATGAATGCCCATGAATATAAATGACTTGAGCTCAATGTGACTGGGGAATAACTGGCAGAACAGAGTAAAAATATTGTTTCAAAGTAAATAAAAGCTTGTTTTTCATTAATGTGCAAATCTACTTAAAACTGTGAATATACCCAAATTGTAGAAAGCATAAAAACAATATATTCTTTGTTGATCAACTACTGAGATATCACAAGCTTATTACAAATGCTTCCATTGTGGAAAGTACCGTATACTTTAAAACAGATTATGCTATCTATGATTTGTATTAAGGATTTGAGCGATATGCCCTTCAGCACCATGATAGTTTTGTTATCTAACACTTTGTCATTCCCTTCTTAGGGTCTTTGTAATAACCTTGCTCACCCTGCCACTTCATACTTTCTATAGTGAGTTAAGAGCGCCTCCTTACACCTCTTAGAGTTTTCTTTTGCTCAATCCATCTGGAGTGCAGTGGCTGTGTTCCCTGTAGCTCTATTGAAATGTTCCTTTTCCTTTTCATTCATACTCCGGACAGATGGCAAAACCATGTGGTGTGTGTGCACCCACAGTTCTCAATAATTCACATGAAAGAGGGTTAAATATCGGGTAATGGCAGTTTAAGCATTCATCAGAATAGCTAAACACGGGGGGAAATCTCACTGCTTTCCTGTAGTAATCCCTTTCACAACCCGTCAGCTGTGGTGTAACCTCAGATATCCAGAGCTACTCAGCTTCTGCCTGAGTGACCTTGAGGCAAGTGAACTTGACTTGTATGATGTCTTACCACTGAGAGGCTTGAACTGAAGGTCTAAAGGTGTCATGAGCTGAATGCCTGGAGTGGCAGCTAGTATTGCTTCCATGGATCTTCTGCTGTGGGAGGATTTGACTTGACCGAGAGGACCCATCAAATCCACTGTCACATTGAGACAGGAGGCAGTAGACATGATTCCAGACAGGGTGCGCTGCAGCTGGAGAGGGACAGTGATGGCAGCTCTCAAATTCATTAGAGGGGGGTAAAAAAAAAATTTGTTTTGCCACTCTCTCTTGATTTCAGATTACACCACTGTACTCTATCAGGACCTTTTCCCTTTGCCAGTGTTGTATCGTGCATATAATTTAACCTGCTGCAAGTGGTGCAATCCCATGGTTATTTAGAAAATCAACCTCAGTGCTTCACCAGAAACGTTCCTGCAACTGTAAACATGTGGACAGTCAGAGCGAGGTTGCTGCTTACTTCACTGTGCCATTCTTCAGTGTTGCTGAAATGAAGAAAGAAACTGGGTTTTCATCTCGACACCAAACAGCAGTTATAACAGTGTCAGACAGAAGAAAAAACTCCTCACCAGTTGTCCCCATGCTTTCCATTCTCTCTCTCCAAGCTTTTGTTCCCCACCTCACAGAAAGACAAGGGCTTTTGTGTTACTGCTTCTGGTTCACAATGGGGCTGTGTGATATTTTTTGGAGCCCTAAAAATGAATATTTGTTTCCTTTGTTGTATCCAGAGTTTGAGCTCTGGTCTGTGTTGCACAGCACAAACAATAACAACCCCCCCCCCCCACCAGGTGTCCAACCTCTACCTGTATGACAGTGTTCTGATGCTGGCCAACGCCTTCTACAGGAAACTGGAGGATAGGAAGTGGCACAGTATGGCCAGCCTTAACTGCATGAGGAAATCCACCAAGCCTTGGAATGGAGGATGGTCTATGCTGGACACCATCCAAAAGGTATTTGAGTTTGAAGTTACTGTTTATTCTTGCTTTAAAAAAGCTGCTGCTTTGTATTTGCTATTTTGTAAGAAATTATGAATGATAGCTTCTGCAATATTCTATCATGAATGATTATGTGAATAGTTACGTACAAACAATGCACATCCAAAGATTTATGAGAAGCATTAGCGGTAACACTTTACAATATGGTACACAAAAATGTGTGTGGTTACTAAGGAACGAGAGAGGAACGACTTGATAGTTTTTTTAATCGTTAAGGAGTAGTTTCTGAATAACTCTGAAGTGAGGACTATATAGTAGATAATGATGAGTTACTAGATAACAGACTGGGAAATACTATACTAATGAATCATTAGGTAATGATCAGTTCATAAGTAACTGGGAATCGGAATAATGATCACTTTCTTCAAAATTCGTTCCTGATTAGCTCTGAACTTGTAGCCACTATTTTCTGCTTGTTGTTGCTACAGGGACGGATCAGTGGCCTGACAGGACTGATGGACTTCCGCGCTGAAGGCTCTAATTCCCATGTGCAATTTGAGATTCTTGGAACCAGCTACAGTGAGACATTTGGGAAAGACGTGAAACGGGTCAGTCCAGAATGTGTGTGTGTGTGTGTGTGTGTGTGTGTGTGTGTGTGTATATATGTTTTACAAAAAATTGTATGGTGTGGCAAGTAGGTCAAATGAAAATTATTAATTATTTGCCAATACTTTTTTTCCCTTCACCTTGAGATCCAGTAATAGTGGCGTATTTTTTTTCACCTTTCAGTATGTCAGAAATAACCATGTAGTTCTGCCATTTGTTAGCGCAATGTATTCCACAGCAGGGGGCCCCACCTTTGTCATTTCACAAAGTTAAGCAACTGTGCCATGTCCCAGTTATATACTGTATGCATTAGACCACAGACCAAACAATTAGAGCTTCTCTGTATAACTTCATTTTCGAAGCTTTTTGTTGGTAGATGCAATTTTGCACGGACTTACATAACTGTCCGGTCTGTAGGTGTTGAGGAAACAGCAGGTACTGTGAAACCACTGAGGAAAATAGCTTTTCTTAGACATTGTTTCAATGCGACCACTTACTGTGTGAGAAGAGAAATAAAAGTGAAATTAAACAATTTCTCATTTTCTCAAGGCCCCCCTGCAAACCTCTTAAGTTTAGACGCTCAATTCCCATCCTTGAGAACTGGTCTCCTGCAGGTTTTAGTTCCTCTCTAATAGTTAATTATCCAATACATACCAGGTGTGGCTGATTTACCAACAGGGAAGACCTGCAGGACACCTGTCCAAGAGGATCAGAACTGAGAACCACTTCTAGAAATCCTGGGGGGGTCCATTGGACTGCCTGATAGGAACAAATACTGTATACAAAGGCTTCCTACTGTCTATTTTTGCATTTGCTATTTTTTCTCAATCTTAATCCTCAGGATTCGAAGTCCTGCTGTATTTTTTCTTTTGTCTTTTTTCTGGGATGTCAGGTGAATGCAATTAACTTGCTGGTAGGATTTAAAATCAGCTGTACTCTGATCCCTGAGAACCACGGTCACAGGGTTTAACATTTGACAGTGAGGCGGCAGGTATGAGGATGCCCTCTACTGGAGCTCTTGAATGAACCAGATCAGTCTTCTGTAATCTTCCATTTCACCACATCAACCATCCTGGCTTGAACGTTGTCATGACCTTAGAGCAACTGTACTCACAAACAAGGTGTGTTTGTTTTTGCAAAAACAAAACATACAGAGTGTGTTTTTATCTGTGATTACGTGTTTAGCATAGACATTTTACCTGTTTTAAAAATAGCAAGCAGGATATATGAGCCAACTGTGAAATCTTTGCTGCCCTATTTGTGCACTCTTCTCTTAGCTGTAATTTGTTTGTCACTGTGGATGTCCTGATTCAGTCAGGGACTTCTTGCAGAATGAAGAGGAATTGAATTTCTTGGCAATCTATGTAGAGCAGGACTGACCAGAAGCGGTAATGAAGATTTAATCACCACTCAGCCTAACTGAAATCATGAAGCCAATTCATCATATTGTGGCCATTAGCATTAGCTAGGAAGAGACGCACAACACGCAGTGCCATGTGTTTACACACACACACACACACTAGAACATGCATGCACTTTCATGTCCAACAGTGGAGTCAAACATTTAGACACACAGCGTGATACACACAAACAGCGGAGCCCCAAAGTACATTCACACACAAACATGTTTTGTACACACAGTTTTGGATCTCAGACACTTAGAGCATGCAGCCAGGCAAACAGAGAACAGAGGCCAGGGAGCACACTGACATGTGGGCACTTGTATCTCAAAATCATTAGAGGCAGAGGGGGACAGCAAGACCAGATAATGGCATGTTCAGCATGTTTCTTGTCCCGAGTTGTGTAAAACTGGAATTGTAATGTCATGTTACTATGTGTTTTTTCGACACATAGTAACATGTATCAGTGATTGCACGTCACGCTCCACCCCCCCGACCCACATTGGAGCCTCAGAGCCATCCTCATTTTTCCCCTTTCTCTTCTTTCTTTTATCTTTTCCTCTCATCTCATATCCTCCCATCCTCCCCTCTGCACTCACTTCTTCTCATCTTCCCTAAACCTTTCTCCCCATTTTTCAGCCATGGTTTCCTCCCTCTCCATCATCGTTTATCTGCATTCAGTCCATTTTCTCCCCAGCCTGATGGCTCTTAGATGAGGCGTCTTTCTGGTTAGAAGCTGTAATGAAGACTGAAATACTATTTCCTGGATGGCTACTGTGAGTTTTCTCCACCATCCACTACTGCTGCAGAGTGATTGATGCTGTTGTTGTTTTGGTTTCCCAGTTTGCTCTTATTGATGTGTCAGCTCGTCTCTAAGCAGATATTGCTAATGACTTCCAGCTTACACAAAGCTCTTCATGGAAAAACGTTAATTCATTTGGATGTAATTGTTCCTCCTAGCCAAGCATCTTGCGTGCATCATGCAGTAGTTGTCTCTCAAAGGGTGTCCACAGTAACAGCACTGGCATTATTGTTTTATTCAAAATCACATTTTAGAAACATTTGTACTATTTGATAGCAGTATTTTTTACCCTAATACTGCGTGTCTGTCTGATCGCAAAGTGCATCAAAATAAGTTTTTCAAAAAACTATATTATACAGTGTATTGTACCAAATGATGCTGTTTCTAAATAGCCTAATCTGTGCTGGAAATAATATATGACTTGCTGCCTGAGACATGTGACTATGCCATTAGCCTTAGAAATCAAACAGCCTCAAGTTTAAATTTAAAAAATGTATTTACTGTTGTGGCATCAGCTATGATGCCATTGTCAGTACAATGTTTTAAATTTAAAGTCTGGAATTTTTGTTGTAGAACTCAACGCACTGCAACATACTGTAAGAAAACACAAGCAAATTAAGAAAACATCTTCACCAATTTCACAACACATGCAAAGTGAGAAAACGAAACCAAATGCAGAAACAAGTGGCAAAAAGTTGCAGTGCGTTCTCTCAGGGCCACCGTAAAAATAGCTTCAATCAGTAGTCAAAATCGTTAGCCTAAACCTGGCACGTCTGGTAGCTAGATCCCTGCCAGATTTAAAGAATAACACACCAGAATCAGAGCAAGTACATCCATCCAAGCCTTGTTGCCAACACTGGCCCAAAGATAGCCCAAGTACAGCCAACTGGAGCTTATTCTCACCCTAAATCAGCTAAGTCCATACCACCCAAAACCTAGCCAAATCTGGCAGCCATGTATTGACAAGAGCCGGCTAACATTCTCTGCTGCCAGAACAGAGCCAAGTGTGCTGACACTTGGTTGCAATCGGCCACAAGGGTTAGATGGTAGGACAGAATTTTCTTATTGGCCATCATCATCCCTTCAATTGGTGATAGTTGATGTATTTGGCAGTGGGGGTGGAGGTCACATGAGCTCCATGTGCCCCACTGCATGTTGCATCTACCAAACTGCAGTCGTTCATAGCTGATGTATTCGTCAGCTATAAAGCAGAAATTACATTAAATAGTCTCTAAAGGGTGCTTCTTTTTTGCCAACAATAGATCTGCAGGGGGTTGATAGGGCTGCTGATCCAATGATTAATTTGCCAGGCACTGAGAATTTTAGCTTTTAGAAACTTACTTTTTAGCTCCTAAAGGGTTTTGAAACCTCCCCTCCCTGCTTGGATTTTCACCTGCAAGAAGATTAATAACAGCACTATGAGTAGCACTAGTAGTAGTAATACTGCTAGTATTTCACAAGCCACAACGGCCAACAAGAAAGCAATATAATCATTACTGTATTTTACAAATTTGAACCATAATATAGTGTAAGTACATTTCCACTAATTATTTGCTGTTTCTGTGCTCTCCTTAGATAATTACCCATCACAAGCCACTGTAAGCAGTGCCACACATCTGTTGATGCTGAAATTCATCAGTCAACAATCAACATCAATGAAATTAACAAATTACCTAAAGCTCCTATGACCATATCCAACTCAGCAGTGCGAAAAACGGTATTAGACTGGTCAAGTTATTTTGGCATAGATAAGTAAATAATATAATTTTGCAACATGGTAATACTATATGTTGAACTGTAATTGTGTGAATTGCCTTTTCTCACAAGAGTCTGCATTAAAAGGAACACATTAAACTGGCAGTACCCACTTATGGTTGTTCCTACTGCCACACTGGCAAAAGTAAATCCTCTTGAGAGTATCAAGTAATTGGATAAAAAGTGGATGATATTTCTCCACATCCCCTAATGTATTCTCTCTCATGTGCTCCAATCCATCATAAAAACAATATCGAACAAATGTTACCAGCCTTACAGCCATCCAGTTCATTCGAATGCACATACCTGCTCTTTGTTACTCTCGCTTCATGAGGTGAAGTAAAAAATAATTCGCGATTTACACGTGGATATGAATTCACTTTTTATAATAAATGGCAAGTTTGCATCATTCTTACTGTCATATGTTCACGTTTAGACTGTGCAACACTTTTTTTAAAGCCTACACTGTATGCAGTGCGCCTACAGATCTCCTTCTGTCTTTCTTCACGTCTTGCATGTCGCCTTTTTTAAGCAACATAACAATTTACGCCACAACAGAGTGGATAACTCTGCCAGCTGTATACTGCACTGATCAAACTACTGATACAGATACTGTGCCCAGTCTTTTCTCCAAGATAACACATTAAATTTAAAAGCTATGTATAGGGAACATGTAGTAAATAAATGAAGGAAAACATCATTGAGAGCTTTCATTTTCATAGTACAGTTTTCTTATTGTGTTTTCTCTGAGTGATTTCATTTTGATAGAGGAATGAACTTCATCTGATTTCTTCTCTATATGTTTCTTTTCTCTCATTTCCTTCTCTTCTCTTCTAAAATGTTCAGGTTTTTACTCACTTTTGATGTAAAGTGAATCTTGTCTCATGTTGCTTATTAGAGGTTAGAGGGACTGGCTGGCGCCATGTTGGCTCAGCTCATCTCAGTATCAGGACAGATGAGATGTGTCTTGACTAATTTAAATGACCCACTTTTTTTTTCACTATGTTCCTGGTGATTAGAGATAACACAACCGGCGCCCTTCCAGCCTTTTCCTCTGGGATGGAAGACGCAAAGTGAAACATAAAAAATAAACATGTACTGTATGCAGTTGTACAGACGCAATATGATCACATGGATGTACACATATACATGTGTATTTATTAAAAACATGTATACAGTACATTTAGTATGAATAACAGTAGATTCAGAGACATCTGACACAGGACATAGGCAGTAAATAAGGCAGGCAGTTGTTAGAGTCAGACAAAGGAGTGTGGGTCAATAAGAACCTTGGTAGCATGATGGGCTTATCGATATTTAAGCACCTGACGGACTAGACTTTCAGGGGAAAATGAGGAGGAGAAGACCAGCAACTAGCTCAGACTATGCTTCGACGTCCATAATGATGCAGTTTAATGGTTCCATGAAAGCGAACCGGGTGCTTTCTATAAGATTTTTAGGAGATACTATAATTGAGACAGTTGTGGTGCTATGAATCCAGGGCTATTTGACTTCCATCCCTTTTGTCGTCTTCAAGCGGTCATTGGCATTTACTCACCCCCATTACACATGATATGAAGCATCATAACCATTAACTAAATAGCGGCCCTGTTATTGTTGTGACTTTTTAAATGGGATATTCCAAAATCTTATTAGCTCAATATTCTCCATTTTGCTGTAGGATCAAAACAAAGCATATACCCTGAGTTATAGAAGGGAATGACTGAATGTTTTGATCTCACTTACAGCAGGCACACTCTTGGTGACTGATGGCTATGCATATTTATAGGAGGACTATCTAAAACTTAAATCCTCAATGAGCTGACACTTCAAAGAAAGAAGCAGGAAAAAAGCTAGAAAAGCCTCTTTTTTTTTCCAAGTGATTTGGCGGCAAACAACAAAAATCTGTTTTTCTTTCATGTATTGTTTAGCATATTTTTTTCTATAATACGTCCCTCCTCAGGAAGTCTGCATCCTGTTTCAGCATCACGTCCTTGAAAATCTCAAATTGCGTGTTTTCCTTATTTGTCAGAGAAAGATACCTGTATAGTTTGTGAACATTTGATAGTCAAGCAATTATTCATCCACAAATGACATTTTCAAAGCTGGTAATCAAAGATCATTGTGTCCAGTGAAGTGTTACTCGTTCATATGCAGGTGGCGTGGCTTTGCTGTATGCATTGTTTGTGACCTTCCCAGTGGCGTGTTGGTGTGCAAAGCTCTGTGAAGTAGAAGTGTTCCTCTTTAGTGTTCTTCAGTTTACAGAGCAGAGATTGCTCAGTGTTTTTCACCGAGGACGAAGCTGCTCATGGAGAAAATAGTCCCCTGTGAAGCAGGCAACACAGACTGACACACACCCTATGCACAGACACAGTCGCATACATTGGCATACACAGATGAACACGTATACTAGCTATTACAATTAGATTGTGGAGCCAGAATTGTACTCATTACCCACATATGGCTCATGATCTACTGTCATTATCCACAAACAATCTTATTTGACATTTTTCTGAGCAACGTGCAGTGCAGCGAAGGTCTGTAAATACACACTGCATAACCCTTTTTTTGAATTTACAATGAAGAGCTCCATGAACAACTGATCTCCATATCGTTGACATGCACACAGTGCTTAGATAAAAAGACCCTTAGAAGGCACATTTCATGAGTGGCATCCTGCATGGGGAGAAAGCAGTTTATATGCACCCACACAAGCTGGCAGGTTATACACATGATTCACCAGCAGTTTGCAGTGAAGCTATACATAGCAATGCAATGTTAGCAATGCAATGTAACTCGTAAAACAAGACTGAGTATTTGGAGGGTCACATGCTCTGCAGATGGTTTGTGAAGAACAGAATATTGAACTAATAATGGAATATTCTTCAGAAGTTTTTGCAAGCCTTTGATTGCCTCACGCTTCTATTTCATTCACAGTTGAAAGCCTTTGTTGCTGCTTTGTGTTTCTGTAGTAATTGTTGTTTTTCTCCTGATTGTATAATCGTTTGCCTTTGCAAATGGTGTCAGTGACAGAGATTTATGTTTGTTCATTTTGTTTTTCTCATCAATCTCGACTGGTAGCCAAATGAAACATCACAAGAATACAAAATCATGTTTTTAAAAAAATGAAGACAATATGCTCAGTTTTTTGGCACTGATATTTCCAGGCCCAAACCCAGCTGCCTGGGTCCAATCAAGTAAAAGAGCAAAGAAGCCTCAATATTTCATGAAGCTAGAATTCAAAGTTAAGTGCAGGACTTGTGATGAAATCTTGAAGCTTAAAAATATCTCTGCTCCTGTTCACGGTTTTGATCTCCGGTAGCTTTTTCAACTTAATATTGAATAAAATGTCCAGAGCCACCTTCTCGAGGGTCAGTCTTTCAGCATTTTGAATAAACCTTCCCTCACTGATGAAAGTGAGTCATATATGCTGCCTCTTAAAATGCAGCTGGGTGTAATTGAGCCAGAATGAGACATGTGCAGTTTCTTCTAGTCAGAAATAGGCTAGTTTAACAAAGTTTTCAAAAACATTTAATAAATAGTTGTATTGAAATATATGCTGTTATATTTACTTAACTTAATTTAATAGAAATGGCAGGTAGCAAGTAACAAATTGCATCAAATTACATGGACACTTTGAATTGCGTAATTTAACAAAACAAATGCAGTTTGCGTACCTTTACAAGCCTACTACTTTTTAATGATGTCTCTCTCATTGTTGTGGAGTACAGTGTGCTTCTATGGGAAAGGTATCTGATAAGGCTCCTGCCGATGGGCCATGTGTGCTGCAGACTGAAGTGTGCTGTGGCCAGAAAGGCCTGTTGTTTGGCCTTGGGCCACCATTCTTGTCCTGTCAGCTCAAATCTCATAGACCACTCCAAAAATGTGTTAGATCCTCGACAATCCTTGTCCAGCTAGCAGCACTGATTAAGAATTTAACAAACATCAGTTTCACAACTTGAGAGACAGCTCAAAACGTTGACAGTGTGGAATGAGAGTTTTAAAGATGAGGGATAGTTTAGATTCAAGAAACAAATTCAAACTGACATGTCTGAAATTTTGCAGTTTTTACATGATGAGCATGACGTCTACTTAAAGTCCTAATTATTTAACACTGTACTTCGTTCCTCTCCTTCCTCTCATCATCACTACTCCATCTGTATGATTACTGGTAAAGTATACTGTAGAACTGCTTACCAAGTGTGACAATACATGGCAGCATTTAGTGATGGAGCTTCATTAGAGGGTCCTAGCATGCCAATGGCAGAGGTTTGTTGTCTTGGTAACCAGCTCAGATGTTAACGTAGACATTCGTTACTCAGTGTTGAGTGTCACTGCAAATTGAGTCATAAAATGGCAGATAGGATGGCGACTTTACTTATAGCTCACTGACACTGTTATCCTGCTACACAGTATTCATTGTTTTGTTACTTTGGTGATATTTATTAACAAGCTGTTTGGCACCTTTGTCTCTCAGAGTCCATTTTTAACTCTCTCTCTTGCTCATTTGTCTGATTTCTCTTTCTCCCTATTAGCTGGCATCTTGGGACTCCACTCGTGGTTTGAATGGTAGCCTAAAGGAGAATCGGATAGAGAGCGGTATGCAGGGAGTGACGCTCAAGATTGTAACATTACTGGTAAGTTGTAGGAGTACACTGAATCTATTAACACTTGACCTGAGTAGGCAAATATCTGAGTAAAAAAAACAAACACTGCAGTATATAGAGGCCAACACATCAACACATTTATGAGGTTGTTCTTTGCACCCACAGATTAACAGTTTCTCTGCTAAATACACAAACGTAATTCTGTTTATTCTTTTTTTTTTTTTTTTTAAACCCACTGAATAATGAATTTTGATTCATATTACTTTGCCTTGCTTTCTCAGTGTTAATAGCAGTCAACATTTCTTGCAGGTGTTTCACAATAAAACAATGACTTTGCATTAAAAGCAGAGCAGACAGCAGGAAGGCGTCTTACAAAACATGGGAATTAACAATTAACTGTCTCCAATAATAGCCCATCTTGAAGAAAAGCCTATTTGTTACCTCAGTTGAGATAAATAAAGGCTTACTTTTTGATCATTTACTGTAATATACTAAAGCTCTAGTCTCAAGATGAAGTCCTAGGTTCTATTGGGTTTAGTGAGCTATCACAGGAGGATGGAGGATCTTGGAGAACTAGACCTATTCTAATCTACTTTACACTGCTTGGTCCTACTCACTGGCGATTTCTCTCTTGGAAGAGGGAATTTTTGGTCTTTTTCTCCGTCTTGTTCTGTGAATCTAGAGAAACAGAATGCCCTTAAAAATCAACCCTACATTGCAGCAGCTGTTCTTCAGCTAACTTCACCAATTCTAGCAGCTAAAGTCTCTTCCTTCCTTCTCCTCTCTGTCACTTCTCCTCATCTCTCATCGTTTTTCCTCTTCTTCACACATGATTTACCTGCACCATATTTATTCACATAAGTTCTGCTCAGCTCTCCTCTGGCAGTGTCACTTAATCAAGTCATTTGCCTCTGCCCACTTTAATATCCCCCTTCTTCTCTGTCCCTCTCCCCCTGTCTTCTTCAGCTCTCTTTACTCCTCCTTCACCCATTTAATTCTGCCCTGACACTTTCAACCCATAAAGAAGTACCACGGTGCGGTGCAATAAATTTAAAATGGCAATTTCCACGTCGATGAACCATAGCAGTTGCCATGGCACCATGTGTTACAGGTCAACAGTTGCTGAGGAAACTGTTTTATTAAGATGAAGTTTAACTTAGATCACCTTAGAAGCTCTTCATAAAGGTGTCACCCCAAAGATGACTGAATGTGTCCTCGCCAGTCGCCAATCTTCCCCGAGGACATTATGGTGCATCTTGATAAGTGACATGCCTGTGATTAAGTACACATACTCAACTCTTTTCCAGAGTTCAATGATAAATCGAGGGCTTAGAGACAAAATCCACACACGTTCACATTTCTCAGCATTATAATTGTCAGTTATGTCTTTTTCAAAAACTCCTCTAACCAGTTGTACGATATTCAAACAGGAAGAGCCTTTTGTGATGGTGGCCGAGAATATTCTGGGCCAACCCAAGAGATACAAGGGATTCTCAATTGATGTCCTAGACGCCCTGGCCAAGATCCTGGGCTTCAAGTATGACATCTACCAAGTCGGAGATGGGAAGTATGGCTCAGCACTCCCTAATGGATCCTGGAATGGCATGATTGGAGAACTCATTGGCAAGGTTGGTGTGTTTTCTTTTATCTCAGTCAATCAAAGTCCAGATTTCATTCCAAATTATTTTTTTTGTCTTGTTTTGAAATGGGAGCCCAATTATTAGGCTCAGTAAAGTGGAAAAGGTTAGAAAAACATGGCATGGGCCACAGCCTCTATCATCAAATCAGTTTTCAGTGGATGACATCACAGATTGATTGACTTTACAAAGGCTGTTATGGGTCATAATGATGACCAATGTTTCCCATTTGTTTAATTTCAGACGTTTTATTACTGTAATGCACATGCACTCTCATCCTACAATTACTGTTTCAAAGGGAGCTGTGTGATTGAACAACAACAGAGTGAACAATGTGGTGTTAAACACAACAATCCCAGTGTGATTACTGCCACTTGTCCCAGCATGTGTTCACTGAAATGACTGTAAGCGACTGACAGATGGAGGTTCTTGAAGAAAAGTATATGTGTTACCAAACCAATAGGTTTTTTCTTATTGAAAATGACCATTAACTTTGCAGATGTCACAGAAACAGTGGCCTGATGGTGTTTCTAGAGAAAAAGACGCAGGGTTTCCACAATAAAGAATAGTTCCTGTTAGAAGTGTGAATGAAGTGTGATGGAAGCTCATTTGAAAACTGAAAGGTTTCTTTCTCTAGGGAGTATCTGAAGTCAGACACTAGTTTTCATAATTTTGTCACAGACAAACAAACCAACCTAACCTAAATCGTGAGGATACATTGACCAATTGGTGGAGGTCAAATATGCTAGATTCTCTTTCAATGTCTAACAACATACAAAACTCTTAAACATGTTGTCCTGAAAAGAAATGATATAAATTTACTAAAATGGGAATATATGACTCTCCATCCACAGCGAGCTGACTTGGCCATATCAGCCATCACCATCACCCCAGAACGAGAGAGTGTGGTGGATTTCAGCAAGCGCTACCTGGACTATTCAGTGGGAATCCTGATGCGCAAGTCAGAGGAAAAAATCAACATTTTCTCTTTGCTGGCACCATTTGACCTGGCAGTGTGGGCATGCATAGCCGCAGCCATCCCTGTGGTGGGAATCATGATCTTCCTACTCAGGCGCATCCAGGCAGTGCGCTGCCAGAATAATGCAGGAGGCCATCCGCCACCTTCTGTCTCCACTTCGCTTCAGAGCGCCATCTGGATTGTCTACGGTGCTTTTGTGCAACAAGGTGGGTGAAATAGTTTGAGTCTGGCCTTCATAATATGCAAAGACAGCAGTTACAAATCATGTTTTTGTCATATATTGGAGGGCCAAGTATAGGCAGTTTTCAATGCCACCAAATCATATGCCAACTTCTTACTAGTCAACCCTTCTCAGTTTGAAGGTGTGTTAACTGATAAGGACAGTGTCATTGTTGAATCAATGAAAACCTTCCTGCTCTTGGTCTTCAGCGGTGCATCATTGGATACCATGCACCAGCCATGCAGTTCTTAAATGTGAAAACCTGAAAACTACTTCAAGGGATTAAGGACAAAAGATTAAAATAAAAACAATTCCAAACAATGAAAATGCATATGTGAATGTCAAGTATACAGCAGATTCAGTAGTGAGTCAGTCTGAGGCACAACGCCCACCTTAGCATTTTCTAAAGGTGCCTTTGTCAGGGAGAACATCCCATCTTTAGGTCTGATGGTGTTCCAGGTATGTCCGGTTTGGATAAATGACTACTTCAGCAACTGATGTTAAAGCCTGAACTGCATTTATCAAAGTCTGGAACACTGCCTATGAGTCTTTTTTTAACCCAACACCCACGATATTTCATGAGAAGCTAAATTCCATGTCTTTCTCTGCCCCTCTTTTTTCTCCCGGTTTCTGGCTCATGTTCCAATGTTGCCACTTTTTGTTTCAGTCAAGTGGATTGCATTATTTCTTGGGATGACGTAGATCATTTGAGTGTGCCATTGTCAGAGAGCATAAACTTATTCCCAACCGTATCCCCCCAATGATTTCATAATGATATACCACTTGGTTGGATTTTGTTGTATGTTCAGTGCACATTCAACTATCCACCCACAGACACACCGACTCTAAAATCTAAATAATCTGAAACTGTCTAGAACTGATGAAAATAACACTTTTTCCTTACGACTAGAGAATTTAATCAATAACAGACGGTTGCAAGGGGATGGATCCAGTAAAGTTTCAAGATACACATTTCACATTCAGTGACCTTAAGAAATCAGTCAAAGCCATATGTAATAAAAATGACTGATGCTGGAGTGCTATGCATCTGACAAGGACTCCCCAAGCTGTCCTAAGGGCGCAGCTGTGTTGATTGTGACACTTTCAGACAAATATGTTTTCATTACATTTCACACTCCAGAATCTTTCAGATGACATTTCTATGGCTTTACTCTTCAAAATTAGAATGTGTGCTGACATTTTACTCATGCACCTCATAAGATGTTGGATATTTGGAGAGAAAGAGAGAGTCAGTATGAAGTGAAAAGTGAAGATAGAAAAGCTAATGTGACGAACCAGTCTTTTCCCCTCAAAGAAAACAAGGGCAAAGGCTTAAAGACATGAAGCAAAGAACGTTAAAAAGACAGAAGAATGAATATTAATGAGTACTACGCTCTTTGAAAAAATTGGATTGGGATGTGTAATAGAATATAAAAGTGTGCAAGTAACATTTCAGGATAGATGGTTTTTAATACACTAAGCTCTTGGCAAAATATGTGACGAAAGCTTACAGTAATTACACAAAAAATTGTCGTATGCATATTTGACTGCTCCAGTGTTACGTGCAAATATGAGTATTATCTCAAAAGTGAAAAAAATTACAACTTACAGCAGCTTTAATACAAAATGGTGGGTAATTTAAAGGCAACTTTGTAAACTTAAATGTTTGAGTTTCATTAGAAGACTGCGCAATAATCACTAGTTACCTCACCCATATGCTTATATACTAGTCCATTTAACATGGATTTCCTAGGACATCATTTCAAACCTATAGAAAAGAGCATGTTGTCACTTCATAGGTTTAATCAATGTTATAAACATGCATAAAGACATTGGCATACCTTATTAATGGTAAAGTATGACTATGCTGTACCAGAACAATAAATTTACTCTTCTCATCGAGTTGACCCATCTCCTAATAGCTTGTTTGAAATGCAGGACATAATCCAAGTTACTGAAAACATAAGGTATTAAGACAAAAAGCCATTATTTTCTTGGCTCTCTCAAGATATGAAAAATAATTGAAACAATGAAATTGGGCCACAATACCCTGATGATAATAATAAAGCACAGCTACACATTTTGGCAGCATTACTCACTTGTACATCAGATGTATGACATATAAAAATGTGTTGCTTAAATGGCATTGCAGTGCATATTATTGTTTGGTATATTCGAGATAGCTGCATTAGATCCTGTGTGGTGCTGAATAGTACATTGTAAAGATGATGTGTGCCTCTGTGTGCAGTTTTTATCCCTGTGTTTAAACCTGCACCTCCACAGGCAGCGACTCCCTCCTGGGATCGGTGGCTCTGCGTATCGTCATGGGCAGCTGGTGGCTCTTCACCCTCATTGTGTGTTCGTCCTACACAGCAAACCTGGCTGCGTACCTCACTGTGTCACGCATGGATAATGCTGTCCGGTAAGGCACAATACCTTCATTGAACATTTTCTATCAATTAGCCAAATGCACTTGATTTTCTTCTTGTGGAACCACAACACAACAGGGGATTTTTACCTTGAAGGTCCAAAGCACAGAAATTACACTTGCAGTACTTACGCTTCTTTCTTTATGATTCTTGCTGTGGGAATAGAACATTCTGTGAACAAAACATATTGTTAATATATACAGAATTATTGGCCCTGATCTCAATCCAAGTCTTATCCAATCCCATATTTATAGTTACCTAAATCTTGATTAAATATGTATCTGACACACTGAAATAACAGATGTAGCCTCCTTAATTTGACACACCTTATTTTTCACGAGCTTCTGAATACTGAAGGTCCTGGTTCAAACTATTAAGTTGATAAGATTAAATTACTGATATGATGTTAAGGAAGGTTTAACTGGAAGTGTTGTACAGAGTGATGCTCCTCTTACCTCAAAAACAATATCTGGCAGAGTAAAGACACCAGCTGCACACAAACCTGACAACAGCCAAGTTTTTCTGCCGTAAAGTGACTCACGAAATTAACGTTAATTAGCAACAGCTGATATGACCTGTCACTGGTGACGACGGTCAGAGCTGGCTTAAAATAAGAAGCTGCTTCCCAAATGTTTTGTACACAGCTTTGACAAAGAGAGAGGAGAAATAACAGATTTGTTACCATTTGAGTGTAGTGAATTTTATCAACCTGGGTGTCAGAACAAAGTCAATTACCTGTGCAAGTGAAATATAGAGCTTGGCTGTCATTAAGGAGAGCAGAGGTGCTGAGGTGGACAACAGACAGAGTACAGTAAAGAAAGCATCTGATTTTGATCGGCTTTATTTCATCCGATACTGATCCATTAAAATATGCCTGAATCTGCCCCAATACTGTTACTTAGGACTGGCTCGGGACATCTCCATTCAATATTGTGTGTCAATGTGAATATATGTATATTCTCAATCACTGAAGAAACTGACCCACTCAAATATACTTTATGGTATAAGGACTCTCTTTAAAAAATAGGCCTACTATGATATTTTCTCAAATTTGAAAACATTAACCACCAACACCTTGAGTACTTCACACATTTAGCATTGCACTTCCATAACATTGTCAGACTCAGGATGGACAATTGAAAAAAAAGATCAAATTACATCAAATTTCAGTTTTGTAAACCAGCTTTTTTGTATTAGTGCAATTAGACATGATACAAAAGGTGACAAATTAGACAGACATAGGTATAAAATATATACAAACTAACACAAAACAGTGAGACATAATTAAGACATGAATGTATATGTAAGTTTGTCATGTATTCATGTATGTACGAGGGGGAGAGAACGGAAACAATGTATAAAATTAATTAATTCATTTCGCTATAATGATAAATACATTAAATGGGTAAATAAAATATTTACAAACAGGAAGCAGGAGATGTATGTCTACTATAATATGGTCTTTGTTTGGTGGAAACCCATATAGTCTTTTTTTTTTATGCCATACACAGTGTGCTGTGTGTTCTTGAGGTAGCATACAGTATGTTTTTCCACATTTTAACCACAGGGACAAGTGCTGTAGCTCAGGCTGAAGGTTCATCTGTGAACATCTCTCATCGGCTGCAATTGGTACAGAGTGTTTGGTTTGTCTGCTTTTCTGTAATTGTTGACCCACTGACTAACTAGCCTGTCCTCAGTCCAAATGCTATTTGTCAGTGAATCCATTTTGGAGTGTTGTCTCACACCAAATTGGATTCACTGACATGTCCACATGTGGACATGTGAGGTGAGGGAGCAAATGCTAAGCAGCACACAGTGAAGAGACCTTCACAGGTGTGCATGTGTGTTTGGATTGGCAATTACTGGGGCATTCAAATTTCTCTTAGTACATTTGGCACTGTTAGGGAACAGAATCAACCTCACTGCTTATGATTGCATTTAAGACTTAGAGGGTAGGGGAAAGTACACTGTGACCAAATTTTAAATCAAATCAAACAATCAAAACACATGCTGTACATGTTCCTATCTGCTGTTGTCAGTAGTAACTACTTCATAAAACTTGTAGCCTGTGTGGGATTCACCTCTTGGTTAATCTTAAAAGAAAATCTGAAAGCAAAAAAACCTGACACTTACAATACATTCCTGAGAGACCAAATGTTCTGGAGGTGATGAACTTTCAAGCTATTATATTATTTGTTAGAGGAGAATGTGCACATGACTACAGCACCCTACAATATAAAACGTATTTAATTTAATAGCCTATGTATCGCTTTACTTATTGCGAGAAGAAGTGCAAATCATTGCAATTCCAAAATATGTTTATTGGTTTCTTCAACCAGCATTTCAAGCTAAGGTAGGAGAAATATTGGCCTCTTTTGTACTCCATTGCTTTCCTGACACCTCTTAAATTGCCCAGCATCAGGTCTTACTTAGCAGCAGTGTGTTTAAATTAACTCTGCTGCTCTACTTCCCAATTACATAATCTGTGTCAGTAAATAACTCTGCTAAATGTAAAACTTGCTGTGAACATATTTGTGCACAGTCTTTTGTGACCCAGGCTGTAAATTGCTAGTAGGCTTAATAAATCTGCTCCCTAATGTTTAAATTAAGACAGAAACCAAAAGAAATGGACATATTGAGGACAGGGTCACATCTGATGGCAAAGTGTGGGGAAGTGATTGCTTCCTTTTATTACGAAGACAGTAGATATAACACCTCAGATCAAACCTGGAAATAGGAGTTATTTAACCTAATGAAAAAAATTGGCCACTCTTTTTAAACTTGCTTGTGGTTCTCTACCTGCCCACTTGTTGTTACAAGATCCTTAAAGAGACCGTGGGTCAAACCTCACAATCAAAGTAGGCATCTGTCTGGCACACCAATGACTGATTCTGTTATGAAATCAGTGTTTATCAAAAAAACAAAACCAGTTGTAATTTACCACATAAAGCACAGAGTGGGCAACTCTGAATTAGTGGTTAGACATTGCAACCCCAGTTCTATGAACACAAATCAAGCCATATGTGCTTGGCGTGCAGGCTTTCTGTGAGAGGGAAAACTTGCTGCCTTTGCATCTGACTTTTTCGGTTCTTTTTTTTGGTTTGTGTGTGAGAGCTGACTGACAGAGCTGAGCTTTTCCTCACAGCACCAAAGTGTCTGTATTTTACAAATAGTCGAAGGTTCACCGGTAGAAACAGACTTATTTAGACTTCCGCAGGCTACTTTGTGTTAGTTTCAGTTTTGACTTTGTATGGAATCATTTTAAATGCATGGTTGCATAGCTCTGTAATTATCTCTTCTTTCATCCTGCTGCTCAGCTCTTACTTTCCATGTCTGCTGTGTTTTGTCATGCACATGCGTACTTGTAATAAGCACATTACAAAACTGGTGTCTGGAATACATGGCAGAGAAATCAGCTCCTTGAGAAATCTACCTAGGGATATCAGGTTTCTCTAATCCCCTATACCAATTACAGAAACCAGGTGACTTACTGGAGACAGCCTAGTGTAAGCCATTTACTGTACTGCATGTACATGCACAGACAAGAGATTGGCCTGGAAAAGAAAAGGTACTCCTTTTACCAAAAGTTTTACAGTGCAATACAATGCCCCCAAACCAGGTCCTTGCTGCCTTGGAGTCATTGTGGTTGAGGCGGAAAAGCTGTGCTGTCTGAACCCAAGTTACAGTATTGGAACAAAAGAACTACAAGAATTTGGATTGCTGTATTACAATAGGCAGTTATTTTTATCTTCTTCTCCAGATGCACCGTAGCTTGAGAGTTCCCTCACTGCTCATTTCTGGGCTCCATCATTTCATCCCTCTATGCTCTAACTTGGCAAGATCATCTATAAATGTGATGTCTGTTTTCATGCAGATGGTAATCTAGGTTTTAATTAAACCTGGTGACCAATATGGAGTAGCTCACAGAGAGGGCTGGATATCTCCAAATTGGCAAATCTGAAATTTCTTCCCTGCTTTGGAAATGTTTGTCATGAAAGCATTGGCAGTTTGTCCTCCAACATAAATCCAATGTCCAAACCTTGGAAAGATTATGACAGGTGTGACTTGAATTTCAAAAGCCAGATAGTGAGGTGCAGTCCAGCTCCTTTCATTTTAACAACATCAAAAGTCAAGTGTTTTGTTTGGTTTTTTTTGGATTCTTGGAGAAATCAGCTTTCTTTCTTCCACAAGTCAGTTACAGATACTGGTAGACAATTGAGTTTTTACCAGTGCCAAAAGAGACTATATCCCCTCCTTTTATAGTATGCATGTGAGCATGCTTCCCACTGAGTGTGTGTTTCTGCATGTTTGTAAGTCCCTGTGTGCATGATATATTAATTTGGTGCAATGGGTACAATTAACAACATTGTCTGAAAATAGTATGGTTACTTAAGCCAACATTTGCATATTAGAACATTTCTTTAAACAATACATGGCGTTTTGCCCTTTTGTTTGCTCTCTCTGTAAATAAGCCTTTACAAAACACCAAAGCCTTGGGTCACAGAGGTGAAATAGTGTTCTTTCTTTCCTACCACACTGCGATGTAAAACTATTTAGTTTCCTCTCTTGAGTGAGTGTGAGAGGGAGCAAATGAGAGAGAAAGTCAACTAGTTTCATAACTTTATTTTGTACTCCTGGATATTGCACGGATTAATGCTAATTAAATGAACTTTGACCTTTTGTTTTTAATGTTGTTTTAATCATTACTGCTATGGTCAATGTTACATTTATAAAAGGTAAATATAACCATGACCAACTGTGCAGCCAGCCATTTAACACCTTACAGGAAATTAGACATTCACACATGAGGAAAAAAATAAAAATAAAAAAAAATAATAAAATATATATATATATATAAAAGCATGTGTCTCTGTAGCAGTACAGCAGAGAGGAAGGAAAAAATGTGGTTCGTGTGTATTTGTGTGTTTGGTTGCTGTTGTGCTTCTTTCAATCTTGGCTCAGCCATTTTAGCTAATGAACAGAGGGCTGGGTTGGACCTCTGTATTGATTGCGAATCAATGTGTATGTTGCACTGCTTTGAAAAAGACATGGCAAACAAGGGAAAATCGCTTAAAAATGGGTGACAGATGTCCTCAGCACACATACAGTATCTACTTAAAAATAGTTGTTGCCTGATATTATCACTTGTTAGTGGTTTGATTTTACTGGATCTTTGATTTTTTTTTTTTAATATGCCACCATCTGTCTATTGTTTGTCATATTTTCTCGTACAATACAGAGGCTTTCACCTCTTTTATTCATTCTATTTACTCCAGCTGGTATTTATTTCAATAGTTAGTGTTGATTGATTGATCTCAAATCTATAGTTCCCCATTTGTGTAGGTGCTTGTGTAGTTATGTTAAAGTAAGCTGCTAGACAAAATGAAAGCAGAATATTTGACTCGCTGCTGTAAAGCTTACAGTTTAATCTGACAGAATATGCTGGAAACCATGCAATATCTAAATCAGTTGTTTCTTTTTCTCTCGCTTGCTTTTCCTCCTCAACAGCCACTGCTCCACCATATATACTTCTAATTAAATGGCATCATCATCTTGAGATAAGCTATTCGATTCTCTCCCTTTTTTAGGGAATTGGTGAGAAGACAATCTTGGCTATATAAACATTCTGGTGCTACTCTAATATGTTGATTTTGTAAAGAAATGCAGCAAATACACAAAGCAGCATGTCAAACATATCAATCCAATACCAGTCAAGGAAGTAATCTTCTGGGTAGACTGCCATTCAAATTACATTGGAGGCAAACTATAATTACGAGGACATTGGCATTCAGCAAATATGAAGCTGTACAAAATTGGCAATAATCTCTACAAATAAAATACAACTTCTGCAAGGAGCCTCATTTCTTACTGCCCACATAGCATCTGCATAATAAACATTTCAATCAGGAGAGACTAGTTTTCAGAATATATATAAAGCATTGTTATTGCAAAAGTAGGTCAGAGTTTGGTGCAGACTCTATTAGGGGCTAATGCCCAATCAGGGGGATGAACCCCCTAATCGGTCAGCAACTTAACCTCCTGACCTGGTCATTGTTACCCTGAATCTGGTTGGAGTCATGGTGCTGGTAGTGCCGGGGAAAGTGTTGGCATCTACATCAGAAGCAGCAGGCAGCACACTACAGGTGCAGCTAATTTAGCTGATAAAGAACACGCTGATTGGTGATTTGCTCCAATGTGCATAAGATAGGGAGGGGGTAATGTTAGGAATTGGATGGAATGAACCAGGAGGGAGTTAAAACTTGAATTTTAAATAGAGGGGAAAATCTGTATAATATGGAAGGATACAAGCCAAGAGGCGTAGGTGGAGTAATGAATGAAGGAGGACATGAGTGTTGGTAGCAGCGTGAATCAGTCAACCAGTGTCTTTTCTGATACTGCCACTGGAGAGGCACCAAAATAAGACATCCTACAGCAGTGTCATAAATTCACTAGATTAGTGACAAACAGACGTTCCCATCTGGATGTTTTACTTATCAACTAAACCGAATTTGCAGAAGACTGACTATGTCACTGTATGTGTTGCGTTTTCAATGTAAAGTTATGTATACAGTAATTACGATTTTATCAGTGTTGTCCACTGTAATGATGTATAATGAAGTATGAAAAGAATGACACCTTAATTTGATGTGAAATGCACACAAGTGTAATTCATAGCAGCAGAATGCATATTTTCTGGCTTAACCAGAAGTGTTTCCTAAGTCAGTGATTTCTTGCATCACGTGTGGAGAATGAAGATGGTGGTCGAGATTTTACAAGCTGTAAGCAGTAACAGCTTTGCTGGCAGCAAACATGTACAACACCCTGTGCATGTAAAAAAGTAATGGTAATAATGGCATGAGACAGTAACACACGACTTATCATTAAAAATAGAATTAAATTAAAAGGCACACTCTGTGACCCCAGTGCCAGAAATTAAAACACTGGATTAGAACCTGATTGGCTCTCAAACTGATTGTCTTTTAACACAGATCAGTAGAAGAAAAACAGCTCTTAAAGTTTAAATAGCTTATATTTGTAAAGAGTTGTGTATATTGGGCCTATATTTTATTAATAACTGCACAAATAAATGCACAATGTTGATTATTGATTTAACATCTCTACTATTATGTATCTGAGTATAATTAATGTCCTCTGTAGACTAATTAACTGTGTTTGATACATGTACTTTAACTTGTATATAATAATAATTAATTATTATTATTATTATTATTATTATTATAGTCATATTTCCTGCTGACAGTCATATTATTATAGCTCTCTACATGAGAAACTGAATTGCTCTCCTGTAAAGGTTGTGTCAAAGAAAATCCTCTTCAGTTTGAATTTTTTATTATTTCCATTTTTTTCCGATCACAGTCTTCTATCAAATCTAGTAAACAAACTCGCTAATGTGACCCTGACTGTAGGTCGTTCCAGGACCTGTCCAAGCAGGTGGACCTGGTTTACGGGACAGTGAGGGACTCGGCCGTGTACGAGTATTTCCAGGCCAAAGGCACCAACCCTCTGGAGCAAGACAACACATTCGCTGAGCTCTGGAAGACCGTCAACAAGAACAATGGCTTTGAGAACTCTGTCTCCAGCCCATCAGAGGGAATCAAGAAGGTGAGTATTTATTTTGGTTTTTATCATTTTTAACTCATGCTGCCTGTTGTTGGACTTCTGTAGGCCTCTTTGCAACATGCTGTTCCTAGGGAAACCAATCAAAACTTGAGATTCTTTAACGGTAAGATTTAGCTAACACTGGGACTATGCAATATGAAAAGTCATATTAATTTAAGTGTTAACTATTTAAAAAAATCATTTCGGTTTGACTCCATAATTTAAAATATATATTTAGCTATTCTTTCATATAAAACAGGCAAGCAATGAAGAGATTGCCTCGTCCTCCAGAAGCTATAAATGCTTATAAATAAATTAGATTAAAATGTAATAGTTATACATTTAGCTCAGAGAGTGAAACATAAGCTCAGCCTTGATGATAATTAACTGTAGCTTTTTACTGTCACACAGCCAGGTAGGAACAAAACTGTAAGTTAGTTAAATAATTACTGTCACTGATTCACTGAGGCATGTTAGTAAAGTGATAGTTTTTAATTATTTTTTCAAACTCAGTGTGCTACTGAATTCATATTTTATGCATTTTCTCTTCTGCCGTTCTTTAACACAAACACACACTTACTACTAAAGTCTAATATATGTACTTGTCATTAAACTGCTTTTGATTTGAGCAGCTAATTGCATTCAGTGTTGTCAGGCCAGTTTGCACAGATACATAGATCAATGGAAAACAACTCTTTTCAGTTTTAAATCCAACTCCAAACATTTAATGAGAAGAAGCCTTTTTATTTACAGTTACTGAATTACTACAGTGCTTCCTATAGCCCACAAACTGCTGCATGTGCCTCATTCTGAATTCAGTTTTATAGTTTGATGGTAATGTGATTTCTCCAGTGTATGTGTGTATGTTTATTTATTAAAGGTTAGTGAACTTGAGAGCCCTGTGTAGTCCTAATGAGATGTGAGGTGAAAAGGATGTTCATATGTATTTGTTGAGCACAGTCTTACTCTGGAAGATGTAGGATTAAGGACACCACAGGGGATAAAGCCAGAGAAGTGAATACAAAAAAATAAAATAACAAAAAAAAATCCAGAAGGATTGCAGATAGATTGTCAGCTGTGGTTGTTGCATACCATCTTATATTATCATATAGTATATCTACATATTCTCCAGTGTGCACTTGAGGCTACAGCACATGATCATGTCTCTGAAAATGTGCTACATGCAGAGGAATGCAAAGCCAGAAAAAAAAATAGGGATGCAACTATTTTCATCATCTTTCATCATCAAAGAAATCTATTGTTGTGCTTGCTATTCAGTGTTTACTCTAATGAGTCGGCATGAGTCTAATTCACATACATAACCACAACATATAGGTGCTTAAAACAGGATGCTGGGGTGGGACATGATAAGGAAAATGTTCACAAATGGGCAGATTTAACCATGACAAATATAGTAAGAAGCAATGGGATTTTTATATAGTAAAACAGAGAAATAACATTTTCTTCAGGATCATTGGGTGTGTCTTTAAAAGGATGGTTGTATTTGTGCGAGAGTTCTTGCTTGTCTGTATGGTACAATGTTTGTTGCTGATACGGGAAATAAAACTGAAAAACTCCTTATTAAAAGGAGGCATCTCAGCTAAGCTAGTGACACTCAACACGTCATTCATGTTTCTATCCTTTTGTATGTGTGTTGTGGGAACTTTTGTTGACCTATCCAGGCAAAGCGAGAGTCGTATGCCTTTCTGTGGGACATGGCGGTGGTGGAATACGCTGCTCTGACAGACGACGACTGCACACTGACTGTAGCAGGAAACAGCATGAGCACCAGAGGCTACGGCATGGCCCTGCAGCACGGCAGTCCTTACAGAGACCTCTTCTCTCAGAAGTATGTATATTGGTATTGTATACTGAGATTTCATAACAAGGAGACGTTGCTAAAAATAGGTCCAACTGGGCATGAAATACAAGCGGTCAGACAGGTTGTAAATGAGCTGACAGTTTAGCCAGATTATGAAACCACTTTATTTGGTGGTAAAACTGTAAGTGAGAGCCCCCGTAATGGCGCTAATAAACAGTTGTTTCACAGGAAAACCGTGAGTGCTTACACTTTTCACATTTCTCGTCACAGTTTTTCTTGAAGAGGCAGACTGAGAAGTACATATTTCATTTTCAGCCCATACTATTTGCCCCTTGTTTTTGGTTAATCAGTTTTGTTTTTTTTCCCCAGACACAAGACAGAAATATTCTGCTCCAAACATTTTCAGTGCAGTTTTACAAGATTGATAGAAGTGGATTTCAAATCAGGCCAGCAGACTTTCTCCTCCATGTAAAATATGAATTCAGGACAAACACCATCTGAAATTGGACAATTGAGCACCCTGTAAACTACAAACAGTGCCTCTGTGAAAGATCTTAAATACATGACTTTCAGGAAAAGAAATGGTGAATATCTGAAGGCGTCTGGGGTTGTGATTATTCACAAGTGTTGAGTGTATATAAATGTCAAATGCTTTGGCAGCTGTGTGTATGTCTGAGTGTGCCTTTTTTCTCTGAGTTAATGTGCAGGCTTCTGCACAAACACATACAGAATGTGCCAGTCAATGTTAAAGAGGTTGAATAATGACTGTGCAGAAACCTAACCCCTCCGATGGGACAGATTCATTGTCTCGCCTCTGTTGGTACTCAGCAGTCATCCTCCTCCTTCACAACTTCCATCCATTTCTCCCTGTACGCCAACTAATGAGCTGACTGTAGTATATGATCATTGTTGTTTCCACACTTATACAATCTGATATGAAACCAATTAATCCTGAAGCTGTGATTGTTATTCTTTGCCTTTCTTATATAGAACTGTTCTTTTAGCTCTTGTTAGCATTTAGAAATGGTCTAAACAATGCGTCGGTATCACATCTTACACTCTGCTGTACAAACTGCAGGTTTTAATAGCATTTTACCCACTATGGGTCTTTAATGAGCTAACAGTCAATGCTAATGCAGTACATTAACTGTGTGTTGTTTTTTTTAAAAATTAGTTTTATTTCATCAGCTCCAAAGTATTATCATATCAGCAGTCTTATATTGATTTCCTAATTTTCCCTAATGTTTGTCTTTGAAAATTATTTAATTGTCCATTCTCTGTTCCACTGTTTTTTTGCATTTAACATGTACATTAACAGTCTGAATCAATGCTATTGAAGGATTTGTAAAGTGTTCTGAGGTGTTATTACATGAAACTTTGCACATAATTTGGTATTTCTACTCCACAGGATATTGGAGCTTCAGGAAAAAGGTGACCTTGACATCCTGAAGCAGAAATGGTGGCCGAAGAAAGGCCGCTGTGACCTGCAGAGCCACGCAGACGCCCAGCCGGAGGGACGGGCGCTGCGTCTCCACAGCTTTGCCGGTGTCTTCTGCATCCTGGCTGCCGGGCTGCTGCTGGCTCTCCTGGTGGCTGCACTGGAGACCTGGTGGAACAGCAACCACTGCCGGAGAGAGCAGCCCAAAGAGGTGACCACTGACAACTCGTCGGGCCAGGGCCCAGGCCCAAGCCTGCTAACCCAGAACCGGGCCATGGTGGCCACCACGGGTCCCCCTGCCCCACCAAGGCCCCGGTCGAGACCCAGACCCCCGGGCCCCCCGGTCCTGCCCAGAGATGCCACTGCCACACTCTACTTTATGGATCCAGCAGGCGCTGACGCCAGCCCCGATTTAGTAGAGCTGCAGTACACGCAGTTATAATAGGTGTGCCCCTGATGATAGTCCAGACATCATGTGATCAATCTACTCATTCCTTCTCATAGTGGGAGAGAGGTTGGGGTGCTTCTTTTTTTTTTTTTAGGGACTTATGAGGTTTCTCTCTCAAACACACTCACTGTGATTCTCTCTCATACTGACACATAAAATCATTAATTGCCTACATTTTGGCCTGAACAAACAATCACTGGTGCTCATGTGAGAGAACCGCAGCTGGAATGATAAAAGGTAAATATAACATTTTGCAAATTCAAAACCACATACTGAAATTGTACTTCTGAGTCGACTAGTGCTTCAGTTGTACAATAGCTCTCTTTAGCTAATCCATTCAAGTCTTAATGCTTTAGAGCTCTGACTTCATCTTGCTGCTGTCGACTGGGCGGCCCCTCTGAATGAGGCGTCCAGACAACTAAGGCTTGACATGGATCCCTAAACTAAAGTGTGAGCAAAAGCAGATAGTAAAGAATCTGAGCCTTGACCTGCCCGTTTGACTTGACAGTCCAACAATCCAATAAGAACGACACCCATTTAAGACCAGTCCTGTCCTGAAAAGACATACAGTATATCAAACTCCACCCATGCTGGTTTTTGCTGCATATGAGAGTTTGAGTTACTGCTGTTGAGTTATATTTCAGTCTGTGCGCAGCTGCTCTCATAATAACCACATACTGCTGTCATGTGAGAGTCACAACAGACAAACATCACTCTCATTATTTATAGAAGATAAGATGTCTTATATGTGTTGTTTGAGCATGCTCCATTATTGTGTTTGCTTGAAGCTATTTTCCACCCAAAATCTTTTGAGCATCAAACACCCTCTGTAGGCTTGAAATGTGACTGTAAAAACTACGTAGAAATTTGTCAAAACACTGCAGCTTAATCCAATACCCTGCGGTCTCTGTATTCTCAGTAATTCTGAAATGATCAGTCGATTATCAGTTGATAAAAAGAAAATAATTAGAGAATTTTAAAAAATAGATTAGAGTAGAAAATTTGTTAA
Source organism: Maccullochella peelii (assembly GCA_002120245.1). Classification (NCBI taxonomy): domain Eukaryota; kingdom Metazoa; phylum Chordata; class Actinopteri; order Centrarchiformes; family Percichthyidae; genus Maccullochella; species Maccullochella peelii. The sequence continues at coordinate 42,709 of LKNJ01000261.1, forward strand.
ATGACAGAAAATTATTTGGCAACAACTTTAATAATCAGTAGCGCTTTTCTCTGTTTAATACCATTGTAAGTTTAATATCTTTGGTGTTTAGACCGGTTGGACAAGACATTTGAACTTCTGATAATTTTTCTCTGTTTTTGACATTTTATAGACAATCGAAAAAATAATTGACAGATTAATCATTAATTAAAAATAGTCACTAGCTGCAACCCTAAAATAGATTAATAATTAAAGTAATTTATTGCGCAAAAATGACAAACATGCTCTGGTTCATGCTTTTAAAATGTAAGGATTTGTCGCTTTTGACAGTTTGGAAAGGACAAAAACAACACAGCCGCTCACTACAAACTTTTTATAGCTACCTTTCAACCCTGTGGGAAACGAGTGTTTAATATTCAAAGGATTTGGGTGTAGTATCACTTTAAATTGTTCTAAGCGTCGCTGGCACCATGACAGCACAAACATACAGTATGTGGAAATTATGTCAGCCATTTCAAACAAAACCTACTGCAAGCCTGAACACATCAGCCATTTAAAGGAATAGTTCGACCTTTTTGGGAAATAGCCTCATTTGCTTTCATGAGGGGAGTTAGATGAGAAGATTGATACCACTCTCATATCTGTCCTTTAAATACGAAGCTACAACGAGGAGATGGTTTGGTTAGCTTAACTTAGCATAAAGACTGGAAGCAGGGGGAAACGGCTAGCCTGGCTCTGTCCAAAGTTCTTTTGTGGGAGTTACATTAACTATTTTTAGACATGCAGCACTTGTGTGGAGCGTCTCAGCTGGTTGCCTGGCAGTCTGTTAGTTGCCTGGAACCAGGGGTGCCTAAAACAGCTCCTCCCACTTTGCAGCTCTATACATAATCCACAGGCATGAGAGTTGTATAGATCTTCTCAGATAATTCTCAAAAAAAAAGTGAATAAGAGTATATCCAAAAATGTTGAAATATTCCTTTTATTACGTAACTAAAATTGTAATTATATGTCAATGTCCAGATTCACAGGGGACCCTTTTGGTTATGTATCATTGTGTGTGATCTTCAGCAGGTGACTAAGGATTACAGTCTGGAAAGGGTTTCTGGTCCATTGACATATAATGACATAACAAGCGCTTCACCAGAAAGGAGGCGGGACATATGGACAGACAGAGAGAGAGACTGGGAGGAGGCCGAGGCTCTTGACACAGGTCAGGAGAGGCCTGGCATACTGTACTGGATGGTCATTGGCTGTGCCAGGGCGAAGATTGTAGTTGCTTCATCTGTCATCTCACCCCATGGTCTCTGTTATTTGGCTTTTTTGTTTTGTCTGTCTTCAGTGTAGCTCGACTTAAATGGGTGCATGATGATGGAATAAAATACTGTTGTGTGGAGGGCAGGGTGCAGCCAAAATGTGTATTTGTGTTTCCTCATTGATGTGCGTTTCTGGAAAAAAAAAAAAAAAAAGGAATATTTTAAAAGAATCAATATAATTTAGATTATTTCAATTAAATAACATCAACTTCTTTGTCTCCATTTTAAATTTGATTGCCTCAAAGTCTGATTCACTGGATTTGTGCGTCCATTGGAGCCTGTCTTGTTAACAGCTGATGCTCTTCATGCAAGAGTCACCCACTGTAGATGTGTGATCACCTAATTGTGGAGAAAATTTAAATACTTCTGCATGAAGAGACGTCTTCATTTAAGTTCATTTCAGAAGTAGAGACATTATCTTTTACAGCGCCATATTTAAGATGTAGTGTTTTAAGGTAATGTCTCTCGATGTTGGCTGCTTGAATAATTCCAGTATATTATTAACTTGTATATTTGGGTTTCCTGAATAAAGCTGAAATAAGCCAGTGTGCTTATTTCAGCATCCTCACGTGACCATTAATAGATGTGCATTAGACTTGCTCTTACTGAATAATAATAGAGTAGACTGCATTGCATGTAAACTGGTCATGGTGGTGATGATGAAACAACCATTGTAACCTGTCTTTTTCTGTCTTCATTCACTCCATCTCCATACCATTCTTCCCATTCTTAACCCCTTTCACTGAATATTCATTTTCACACTCCTCCTTAATTACATGCATGCTGTCCCTTCCATTAAATCCTCTATTCACTATCCTTTCTCCTTTTTTTCCCACACTCTCTCTATGGCTTTGCCTTTCTTTCCATGTATCTTTAGGACAAAGAGGTGAACCTGGAACAGGTCCACCAGCGTTTGAACAGCCTCCTGGACGAGGACTTGGCCCACAAGCAGCTGCCAGGCCAGTCTATCGAGATCTCTGCCCTGGACATTGGCAGCATGCAGCCCAGCCAGTCCCTGGAGGCCTTGTCTGCTCGGGACTACCCAGCCCATCGGGGGCCGCCACGGCTCTCTGTGACCACGTTCCTCCAGGAGGGTCACGGGGCAGGAAGGACACTGGGCGCGGCCACTGGCAGGACCTTGCCCCTGCCCCTCAGCAGTGCCACCATGCCCTCTATTCGCTGCAAACACAGGGCACCCAATGGGGGGCTCTTCCGGCAGAGCCCAATCAAGACACCCATGCCAATGTCCTACCAGCCAGTGCCAGGAGGACCCATCCCAGAAGCCAATGAGTCCAGCCACGGGACATCCATCTGAGCACACCGAACGTTCAGACACTCAAGCTCAAACAGATTAGTGGAGAGCTAAACAGAGTGCTAACAGTGTGAAGAGATATAAATAAAACACTAAAAAAGGATTTTTATTACCAGTGATGACGAGTCAGTGGGATGACACATGACAAGACACTGAGACTTTAATGTACATATTTGTAAGTACAAAGAGAGAGAGAGAAGCAACATTAAAAAGTGTATTTTGAATATTCAACAGTTGAGTTTAAAAAACATAAAAGTATTTAAAAAAATGACTGTTTGAATGGCTTTGTAAATTTTGTTCTAAATGAATAAAGGTGACAATTCTTTGTGGTTGTTTTCTAAGTGCCAAGTTCAAAGATGTTTTCTTTCAGATCAACATTAACTGAATGTACTGTGAGAATTCATGAAAAAAGACATTTCACACTTCAAAGACATTGGAAGAATTGATTTGTTTGATATGAAAAAAAATAAAAAGTATAATACAAAAACACTGAGATGTGTGCTTGAAAAAATATTTAGCATATCAGTGCCGTGCTGTCAGTGTGTGTGACATCTGTGACTGGGATCACTGATAAAATGGTGTTTTAAAGCACAATAGGAGGGAAATGGAAGTCTGAAATGTTAGTGCAATAAATAAGGGCTCATTATTTTCAGTGTTCAAAATTGGATTTGAAAAATACCATTTGCAATGCAACCACTCTAAGATAATCATAGTTTTGTCCTTTAAAAAAACAACTTACTGAGACTTGGATGCATCATCAGCCGCTCATTGCATATGCTCTCCATTTCCCTCTTCAATTTAGATTTTCTTAACTGTGCTTATTGCAAGAAGACATGGTTTACGGCAAATACAGTGTGCTCTTGCAGCAGGTAACAATAACTGGGTACAAAATGAATTTTCTTATGAAAACCTGTAAAACCCTAAAATGTCTAATACATATTTTTTTGATTTATCAGATCTTTCATTTCCTGGCCCATAAATCTAACTATCCTTAAATGGTTACCAGTTCCAGGAAACAACTGGGATTAGGAAATCAGAATAATGCCCAAAAATAATAATAGTCCATTTTACCCATGTTTAATCCAATGAATACCATCTGATAATCTCACTTCATGCCCAAGTCTGCCCCTAACAGCCTCACTTGTGGTCCACCCTGGCTATAACTATCAGCACACATACAGTAAAGGGAATCGAAAAGTCGTCCATGTGGGGATCGAGGATAATTGCTCACATTGAGCCCAACTCATAACCCACCTTCACACCACCACCAGTCCAAGCAGACACACATGGGGCCTATATGAACAAACTGTACACCAGTGCCAGCTCCAGCATGAGGGGCCCATATGGACATGGTGGTTGGGAAAGCAAACATTAGCCAAGCAGACTCAGCTGGGTTGGAGACAGGTAGCTGCTCAGTGTAATGCCGTTTGAATTTATCGTATTACCAACATGTGAATCTCTTACCAAGCTCAATTTACTCTAATTACAGTCAATATATAAATAGTCTAAATTCCATATAATTAAACTAAGCATACTTACAACAGCCAATGAAATCTAACCAGAGCTTTAACTCCGAAAAAACGAAAAAGCCAGCTTGAGAAAATGTCATGTAGTCATGACAGAATTAATAGTTTTAACATTTATTGTTAGATCTAAATTTGACAATATATGGTGATAGAAATTTTAGATCACATCGTGCAGCATTCCCTCCAGCCACTGAGATTTTAACAAATATAGAGGGATGTTCTTGACAAACAAAATATTACTCCCCACTCTCCTGCTGATTTCCCTGGCCTGCTGCCTCTTGTGCACATATGGCTTACCGCTGATATCTTTGTTCAGTTCTTACAGACTGCCACTGCAGAAACCAACTAATCAAGAAAACTTCTGGCAAGTGCTGTCACTTCACCTTCAAGCCCCAACTTCCACTCAACCAAGCAAACCAGTCCTATTGAAAAAATGTCAAAAAATAGTGAACAGAAAATTGAATTATAGGCCATCTTTCTGGTTTATGTGCATTTTAAATGGGGGTTTTTTTTCTGTCAGAGTTTATTCAAGACACAACAGACAAATGTCCATGATCAAAATGTGTCTCTAATGAACTCAGTGCTGACAATGTGCAGGAATCTAACCTTTTATTTCACATAATTTCATTTTTCCTATGCACCTGTCTACCAGGTGTGTATTAGATATCACTTTGTTTTTACCTACTTGCAGTTTTCCCATATGGGAAGTCAAACTGTCACTGCATGTAGACTCCTGAGGGATTATTTTGTCTAGTTCTATCATTCAACAATCAAAAAGAGAGCAATACAACTTAATTGCAATTATTGCTCCTGGAGAGAGAACAGCTCATTGAAAACACTTAGAGGAAATACAGTAAGGGTCTCAGGGAAAGACCTGTATGTAAGCCATTAACTTATCAACTACACTTTATCATACAAGACATCGATTGCATGATGCAGGTAAATTTTGATCATGATTAGTATGTAAAAGTATTTCATGGTAAAGTGCCCCTCCCCGCCGTAATTTTAAAATGACACTTTCATTTTTTAGATATTAGAGTAACGGGTGGTTAAGAGACAGGCCTTTTTCCATACCACATCATCCAAAAAAGCCTCCATCTTTACTAGTTACAATCACACCAACTTGAAAGAAATCTTCTCTTTGAGCCCCTGTACTGCTGAAATGATGATCTGCTGCAATAGTTTCCAAAATATATTGTGTATTTCATCTTCAAGAAAAGAAATAGGTACTAAGTTAAGGGAACATACATGAGACATATTTCACTAAAAAGTTTATACTCTCGTTATGCAGATGTGCGTTATGCAACAATTTACTTTGTGGTTGCCTGACATGAAGTTTTGAGAAAACCTGTTTGCTTTGAAAACACCGGTGTTTCAGGGCTGTATGTTGTGTTTGCAAGGTTAGAAGAGATTGTTAAATGTCCAACAAGCACTATACACTTCGTCACCATCACAACTGATGCAAGGAAAACAGGTGCTGCCATCATCACCCTCATCATTAACGGTACTATGTAGCATGAGTCAGCACCACTTGTACTAGTGGGAGGGAAGTTGTTCTTCACCAGCACTTTTGTGTGTTGGGGGAATTGCTGTTGCCTATTTTACGGTGTACCACCGTCATTGCAGCCACTGACCCACACTGCTGGCCTGGCAAGGGTGTAGACTAACATCTGCCTCCTCTAATACACATGGAGTCACCATCTGCTTGTTTTCAACTGAAGGCAACGAGTTTCACTGGAAGAAAACAATGGAAGTTCCTGGAGGAGTCAATACTGCAGCAAATAGGACATGATCCCTCACTGCCAACTGTGCTGACTGGTATGGCACCTGGCCTGGTTTGTGCAATGGTGGGAGAGTGTTTGTCCAAAATAATAACTAGGGTGGCTCCACTTGACTGCACTGTGCCCCTAGAGTTAAAAACTTCAAAAAGGAAGTAAGGACTTTAAAATTGCTTCCCTCAAGTTTGAGTGTGTGCATGCACTTCAGCGTACTCGAGTTAGGAGATCTGTCTGTGCTCATATGTGTGTTGAGATTGTTGATTTGCCCTCGTCACCTTTCCTGTCCGGCGGTCTTGCCTGCCAGTCTTAGGTGGTGCTGAGCGAAGCTTTAAAGTCTCCATGGCTGTGCTCAAAAGAACCACTGACCTTGTCCTGAGAGATGAGCAGAGTCCTGTCAGGGACGTGCGTCCTGTTTGGAAGACAAACAGTCCACTGTCACCACTTTATGTCAAGACTCATCTTATGACATGGCCTTTTTCACCTCCATATCAGATACATCACCAACAAAGGCTCTGCCTCACTTTGCATGCTTTAAAAAATAATTCCCCAGAGGAGCTACTGAGATTATCTAAAGAGATTATTAAAGAGGTCAACTTAAAAGTCCATTGCATAATGCAGAATAAAAAGAATACATGTGTAAGAAAAATATCTAAATGTAGAAATATAGCACATTGTCACAGGAACAGGGTCTTTGTAATTATACAATTTGGCCATACAAGACTCGCATGAATAGTCTGTATAATTAGCTCGTGTGGGAAGTGTGAGGCAATCTGCTGTAAAATAACTTCTATTCTCCCTGTGGGGAGATCACTGACCGTCTGTCCAGACTGCCTCTGCAGCCTCATTATCCATTCATGGGGCCATCATACCTTAAACTGCATGCAGGGCTTTTGCTGTCTTGTCCTGAGGGAAGCTCTTTGCCTTTTTTGCCCCCCAAAATACAAATTATGATGACATTAACTTTGTTTCCATATTTAGTACTTGGCATAAGAATATCGTCTCAGCTTTATTTGATCCTAGAATGCATAACATACTAACATGATCTACACAGCATGGGTCAAGATAACCCGTAACATACAAAGGTCATGATTTTATATTATGTGAATTATTTTAAATGTGATCTTTCACCCTTTCTTCAAGGCAGATAATCTTTTTTGGTGATAAGATTTTTTTTAAGGCCCACCTGTTACCTATGGAGCCATCTATAGACAACATGGTAATTCACTCTTTAAAGTACATGAGAAGCAGATGGGAAGCTTTAATTAGGAAACATAAATTGACTCAACTACACTTACTATCTTTAAAAGAAACACTTTGGGTTTTGGCAAATGTGCTTAATTGCTTTCTTTGCTGAGAGTTAGATGAGAGGCTTGACACCACTCTCATATCTATATAGTAAATATGAAGCTACAGCCAGCAGCCGGCTCACTTAGCTTAGCATAAAAACTGGAAACGGGAAAACAGCTAGCTGGTACCAGACCAGCCATCTACTTCAAACCTCACTAATTTATATGTTGTATCCTGTTTGTTTACAGATACAGTGTAAAAACAACAATTTGGCACATAACCCCTCACACTAAAAACTACAAAGTAATTCTGGGACATATTTCCCAAAATTACAAAGTTTTCCTTTTTACTCTGACAAAATCCAATAAATTCTCATATATGCCCCATTTGGATAAAGACTTACACCAATGGGCCTCAACTAGAAATGTTTTTCTACACGTCAGACAATTCTCATCCTGAAAAAAAAAAAAAAATGCTTGTAGATATTATTGTATTATAGTTTATACTTTTTCTAAGAAAAACATCTTGCATTATGATATTCACCATTTGATTTTTGTTTTGTTTTTATTTGAGTTTTTCCTTTTGTCATAACTATAATCAGGACAATGTGTTTTAAATATGCCTATTACTGGGTATTACTGTGTAATTGCTAATTATTGTGTATTACATATAAATGGCTGAAGGATTGTACATTACATTTATTCATTTAGCTACTGCATTCCAAAGCAGATTCAATTGCCAAGAAGACAAAAGCAATATGGGGCATTGGGACTTCACCAGTCTCTGGAATTTTTACATAAAAGTTTCAGAAAGACTGTGAAGACACAGTCTGATTTGCAATACGTTGTAAAGAATTCAATGCATTATAAAAGAAGCAGAAGATTTTTATATATAAGGTTAAATCATCTCTAACACATAGAAGATGTGATGACAGTTTGCTTCACAGGTCAGATGTGACTGCAGATGAAGGACATTGTGACAGTCGACGCACAACGATAAAATATATTCCTTACAGCAAGTTATGATAAAATCCATCCATCCATTATCTATACTGCTTATCCTCAGAGGGTCGCGGGGAGGCTGGAGCCTATCCCAGCTGACATTGAGCGAGAAGTTAAGATAAAATAATCTTCATATTTCATACACAAGTTTTCCATCGATCATCAAATTTACGGGAAGAGAATTTGCATCCTCTTTTCTTCCACTCCTCATGTTATGATATTTAAAACTATAAGCTAACAGGAAAGTCTAATAAATTAGCGGAATCTGATTGAAATCAAAAAGATCTTCCAATGAAAAAAATTTGTCTTGTATGTTGCCAGTTATCTGTGGAGGAAAATATACCCCCAAACCTACAAGGTTGTAAACTGTTGAACTGTTTTAGGTTTGATATTTTTTGATAAACAGTAGTAAAGTACAATGTTCTACTGTTGTATTCTTGAATTACTTCTAAGCAAGTGAAATTTAGTGTGTGATTAACAAAATAAATTGAATACAATTTTAGATAATATTCAAAAATAGCAGATGTACAGCGAGTGAGTTCAACAACAAACAAAAAGCCAAAAAACTTGGTTTGAGAGTCAGAGGTTCAGACTGTTCAGACTGCAATAATTGAACATGCATTACTTTTAATAAACACACTGTTAAAAGGTTGAGAGGGTAAACAAACTTAAATACACAGAGTGGGTTTATTTACACAGACTTTGTCTCTGGTGCTCTCTACCTGAGCCATTTTCATAAAAACTGTTTTTATGCTGCCTTAATACATTATTGGCAATATCTGTTTATGTTTCACTTTCAACAAATCTCATGAAACGGTGACCAGATGAACACAAAACAGTTGAAGTTTGAGTGAAGATAATAAAGAAAGTAGTACTCTTGTAGACCAAGAGTCTATAGCCATGCTAGCAGCTCTGTGAGGCTGTAATTAGGGACCGCATTTCAGCTAAATAATAATTTAACATGCAAACATGCTCACGATGACAATGCTAACAAGCTCATGTTTAGCAAATATGCTTACAATGCTCACCATCTTACTTCAGCCTGTTAGCAAGCTAGTGTCTGCTAATTAGCACTTAACGCATAGTACAATTGTGGTTGATGTGAATGTCAATAGTTTGCAGGTATTTGGTCATAAACCAAAGAATTGGGCAAATTCAAATTTTGACCTGATAATGGTGCTAGCTAGATGATCAAATGCATTAGTATTCACCCCCTGGGAACCATGAATGTCTGTAAATGTCATGGCAATCCTTCCAATAGTTGAGATATTTCAGTCTGGTGAAACAACCAACCGACTATACTCAGCTGCCCTCACAAGTAGAATAAATTAGTCAACTGTTTCCTAAATAAGACAAAAACAAACCACAATGTGATGATGGAACAGAATAGAATACAACCTTAATGTGCACCAAGGTGGGAGAAAAGGAATTTTTATGCTGTACACCTTTGGGACTAAAAGAAGCCCAAACCTACTGCCTTAAACAATGGCGAAAAGAAAACTGCACTTCATTCCTGGTATTATAATAAGAAACACTGTGGCTTAAAAATTGTTGAATTTTTCATGAAGCAAAAGGGCCTCTGCTGTGAGAGCACAGATGTTACACAATGTTATTTCATATTGGTAAAGCTGCATAAGTACTTTACTGTTAAATTATGTATTCTTCACTCCTTATTAAACTATTTGCTGGTCCACCTACAGTAGATGATTTTTTAAAATCTGACTACCTGCATAAAAATATTAAATTATTTTTTTTTTGCATTAGTGATGTGGAAAGAATGTGAAAAGTGTTTTCTCAAACGTGGTACCTAAATGTGGAAGATTACCCTTTTATATTGAGGCAAATATATTTGACTTTAGCATAATGTCTGCATTTAAAAACAGCTTCCCGGGCCGGTCACAAATCCATCTTACAGCAAAGTAAGAAAAATATTCCCCAAGTAGGAGTAGAGTGAACAGAACTGTGATTATCTGTCCACGATACTTAAACTAGATGGTTGAACAACACAGTAGTTTCAAATTCCTTGTGTATAATAAATGTCCATGAATCAACTTAAAATCAAGCAGCATATTGTTGAAGGCTGGTGCATGTTTTCAGCTTGCAGTGCTACTTCAGCCACTGGCCAATAAATCTGATCGTTCATAGTAAGAAGAAGTTTTCAAGGCCAATTGAAGCTGGGCAGACACGGTGCATTTTGATGCGGTGTATTGATCTTAACTCACACTACATGTTTTAATCTGCCTTTCTGCACAACTTTTATGCCCACACTGTACACTGTACCAGCCAGGACTATTGACTATTCCAATACATGTTTGTATATTATATGTAGGGATGGGTATCAAGAACCGGTCCTAAATTGGTACCGGTTCCTGACTGGTCAGTACCGAAATATTGATAAGTTCCTGGACAAACGGTGCTGCTATCGGTTAGTCGATTATGTTACGTAACCCTGTGTTTACTGTGCTCTCGGGCATGGCTGACAGGGCAAAGCGTTCAAAAGTGGGGGCTTACTTTACTAAATTGAATGAAAATGCAGCTAGATACAATATATGTAAAAAGGTAGTTGCATGTAAAGGGGGCAACACCAGCAACCTCATGAAACACTTACAAATACAACATTCTCTAAATGTGAAGCAATGCAGCGTGTTTGACTGCTTTAGCAAAGCGGCTGCTGCACCTACATCCACAGCGCAGCCTCTTGGCTCTGATGCAGACAGGATTTGCCAAACTAAAAATGCGACTGTCATGACCTCATCTAGTCAAGGTAACACTGGTTATCATTATAAACGTGGTCTGTAGATATTAACTCAGGACAGTCAGTCAGGACAGAGTCAGCATGGATTTTAAGCACTTCTAAATAATTTATGTTCCTGAATCGCATAGACAACGTCAGTGAAGCAGCAGATGAAAAATTTTAAACTCTGGGTTATGGTACTTCTTCTAGTCTAGGGGTGTGAATCTCTAGGCACCTCACGATTCCATTACGATTCAGAGGGCTACAATGCAATTATAAAACAATTATCGATGCATCTTGATCAATGTCCGAAATTAACTTTCTGACTCACCTATTTCCTTCTGTTAACTGTACTGGTTATCTAGAGCCCACAATTTATTTTTGAGTATAATTCAATTGAATTCACTTAACTAGTTAATTTGAAATTAATTTCTAGGCAGGCATAGTTTACATTCAAAGATGTACTGATCTAACATGTTTCCAGGATCCAGTGTTAATATAATATAGTATTTTATGCAGTTTTAATGTTTGTGTATGTGTTGTACAGCTTCTGCCAGCAGGTTGTGCCTTTTGAGTAAGGTGAGAGAGTTTAGAAGCACAAGTAGTAGAAGAAGCACAAGTTCCTCCATTGTTGTATGTTGCAGTAGTTAGCAAAAAGCTGGCAGACTCTGGCGACGCACGATGTTTTACGTCCATTACGTTTCACCATCCAATTGGTTTAGCCGTAAGGATCATACTACTTACAGCCCGGTCTTACAAAATTGTTACAGGCGATCATAACGTCAAGAATTTAGTTTTAACTAAAAAAAAAATTTGTTTTGACTATTCTAGTCATGCAGTTTTTTTACACGACATGTGTCTGGCTAGTGGAAATGTTACCCCATCGAGTTTGGACTATAGCGCTTTGGAGCAAGTTACAGTGTGTCCCTGTTTTGTTAGGGTTAGAACACGCATAAGCACACAGGTGATATGATGCACATTCTACAGGTGCCTGTATTGTGCCAAGAAACACAGCAATGCGCCAACAAAGGCAGGGAAGAAGAAGACTGCAAGCAAGTAAACATGTAGGCCTATGTAAACAATGCTGGTTTCAAAATGTAAAACAAAAAAACAAACAAAAAAAAGCTGAACAAATGTTTTATGGAGGAAGGAGATATATTCAACACATTTGTCAGACCTCAACTGAATGTAAAGAGAAACCTTGTAGAAGAAAACTCCACAGGGCATCTTTAAGTGAAAGTACCTATCTCAGCAGTCTATTAATGCATTTACATGTTGATAGGACCAAGACTAGCGTGCATTCTGACTGCCAGTATGGTGGCTGTAAAAGGTTGCGACTTCAACTGCAGGACCTCAATATGGAGGTACTATCCACTATCTTTTACTCCATTCATTATTGGGACTATGGACTATTGGAAAAAGCCAATCACTAAAACTGTCATCAATTATATTTTAGTTAATTGTAGCAACACAACATTACTGATGATGTCTTATTATTATTCTTGTGGCGTATAGCGTGCCAAACAACAAAGTGGCCCTGGCAGGTCAGTACTGCAAGGGCCTCTGATACCTTGCCCGCTCTACATCATACAGCCATCAGTGACCTGTGCATGGTTTATAATGGGATTAATTAGGATGAGATAATGAGCTTGTTGTGAAGCCAAAACAATGCCCTCAGAGCTCAATAGGGTCAATTAGCAATGACCTATGATTACCTCACCAGATACTGCTTTTGATAACAGGAGGTCTCTTGTTTCTGTGGGACTGTCGTTGTTTTGGGCACTGTGTACTGCTTTGCTTGGTATTTTAGTTCTTTTAATACCAACTCTGTTGTCTTTCAGCTCGGGTGAATCACAACACTGTACTATATCCATCCCTGATAATGTCCTCATTAAATCATTTATAATCACATATGTTTTTCAACATCAGAGGAAGAGCTCTCTAGCTGAGCGGCGTAGCATCCACCTTATTCCACACTTAGGTCAAATGAATGTGGCACATCCATTTCTCTTCCTTCATGTTGCTGGAAAACAGATTAATATTTATTATGAGGCCCAATATATGTGAAGTTGCCGGGCTCCTACCTGAGCAGAGCAATATTAGCTGTGTGATAAACAACTTCTCACTATTTGATAAATAATCCAAGAGAAACACAGCATCCCGACAGTGCTATGAATGTTTTATGCCCTGTGCCGCAGAGGCTCTTTCTCTCACAGAATACCAGACATAACTCGGGGAGCCGGCAGAATCCCAATATTTTTCTATTTTTTTTTCCATCTATTTTCTCCTTCACTATTTCGGTCTCTTCAAATATGCCTCTTTCTCTCTGGCTAGTTTTGTGTTTGTATTCAGAGATACAACATATATATAGTTTTTTCTCGTATGCTTGGGAAAAACGTTCTCTCTGCTTGCCAACAGGTTGTTGGGCACCCACACTGTACAAATCTTGATATACTTCTTCCCCTGCAGACAGCCAGTTAATGAAGATGCTATTTCTAAAGCATGTGCCTCAAGTGCAGAGGAAGCAGTAGAGTTAACTATCCAAACTGAAAAAAAAAACACTGTTTTGGAGGATATCTAATAAGCATGTGATACAGACAGTTGCTTATTTGGGGATTTTTTTTTTTTTTAGAGTGGCAGCTTGTGTGACCATCTGGTCAAAAGAAAAGAAAAAGACCTCAGAGATCCATCACTTTGCTGTCTTGTTATTCATCATACACATTCTTCCATAAACTTACTGTACTGTAACAATCTATGAATCTTATTCTGCTACAGTTCTCATGTTGAAGTGTTTTAGCCACGTTTGGTCTTTTATTTCCTATACTCGACAATATCAGGAATAATAAGAACTCAACCTATCTGAAGGGAGAGAAACATTTGACTCTGTATTTGTGATGGTCATGGATGTACTGTACAATTTTAGCCATGCTAGTGACATGGCTTTAGGGATGGCAATGTCGGTCTGTCCATCACTTTGGACCTGACTGAAATAAGGACCTTGGTGATCCCCTGACCTTTTCCTCTAGCACCACTATGAGGTTCACTTTTGTAGTTTTGATTGAGTTAAATGTCTGATGGATTTGATGTATTTCCATTAAATTTTGTATTCTTGTCTTCCTCAGAACAAGTTGTAATAACTTTGGTGATCCCTTAACTTTTCATCTAGCACCATTATCAGGTCAAATTTCTAATTAGTCCAATACTTTGGTTAATGACTAAATGCTTTGTATAGAAATGTCCTGCTTTGAATACAAATATCATTGCTTTTAATTTGTCCAATATACACTTTTTGTTGATGTGGTGGTTGTGAGGGATGTATTACTGTGTGTAACTTTGTATCATGTGTCCCTGTTTGTTTAGTGGTGTTCTGTCACTGTGCATATGTTTTAATTGTGACCTGCCAAAATGACTGCAGATGAAAATTAGCTTTAAGCTAGCTCTGGCACAATAGATCAAATGGTTACATTTATGTTTAATATTGTTGCCTACATATTCCCTTACAAATAAAATAAAAAAATAAATGACCAAATACTTGCTAAATTAATGACATTCACATCAGCCTCTGCTGTACTTTGTGATTAGTGCTAATTAGTTAGCATGCCAACATGCTAAAAATAGATGGTTAACCTGGTAGACATTATACTTGCTCATTGTCATTACTAGCATGTTAGCATGCTAAACTTAGCATCATGCTCAGTACAACAGATGGACCACCACCTTACTTTCTCAGTCCTCCAACATGCTTGGAAGCACAATTTGGTGTTGGAAAATGAGCTAACAATGTGTACTTCAGCTTTAACATTGTGACTGCATGATTCCAAAATTATTGCAGATACACCTGATGTTAGCCTTTACTAATTACTACTGTGTTCATCAGTTTTTAGAAGTGGAAACTGTTCTGGACAACTTGCAGCATTTCTATTTTTGCTTATGTTTTCTATATTTGTAAGAGATTTCATTATGCTGCGAGATTACTTTCAGACAAACAAATTTTTTGGTGGACAAACAGAGGTGAAGATATTCACTTTTTTTAAAGAATGCAATAAAAAGCCTTTATTGTGGCAAAAGCATGCTGGTGCAGAGAAAATTGCAAAATCTGTCTGTATTTGTTCAAATCTATTTTTATACCACTCTGCCAGACAGAATGGGATTGTGAGACCAAAGAATCAGTTTTTATACTCTCTGCCCTCTCCTTTTTTTTTTTCCATTGTCTCACTGTCTCTTTATACTCCATTATCTCCGTTTCCCCATTCTTTCTGCAATGACTATCTTTACTGAATTTATTAATTGAATTTATGAATATGAATTGAACGATTAAAATATTTCACTAACAGAGCAGTTACAAAAGAAAACAATAAAGCTATTTTCCAATTAAAATGCAGATATCTAGCTAGTTTGACTCTTCGTTCAAACATTTGTGTCAAAACTCTGGCCACACATAATCTGGTTATTTAAATATCACATTTCAGAGAAGCATCCAGTCATAAACATACGCAAACAAAAACATGGAAACGTTAACCTACCATTTTGGATTTGCAGTTATTTAATCCCTCTACCACCTCGGATCAAAATGTAAAATGATAATACAGCCTGCAGTTAGAATATGAGTTTGAATTTATGGTTTAAATATATTGACATGTTTTCTCATGATTCAGATCAAGATGAATCCAGAGGGTTAAGTGTGTGTTAGCACTGGTTGGACTGACTGTTTATAAACACCTGTAACATGTTCAAAAGTTTGTATTCTGTTCTCAGATGAGTAGAAATATACTGGAGATAGTTGCCAACAACTCGAAGAGAACATGACATGTAATCCACAGACCGTGTGAATGTCAGTGGAATGAGGCAGAGAACAAAATGGATGCACCTTTGCTCTCGACAGCAGGAACTGTGGAAACAGAGGTGTTCTTGCCAGCTTAAACTTTTTTAGCCACACTAGCAGCGTGACTCTAGGGATGGCAATGTCTGACTGTTTATCCATCAGTCCACCTCCTTGGTCCAGACTGAAATATCTCAACATCTAACAGATGGATTGCCATGAACTTTTGTACAGACATTCATGGTGCCCCAGAGAATGAGGCCTAATGACTTTGGTGATCCCCTGACTTTTCATCTAACACAGACAGTAGGTGGTTTTCATGTATCCAATGAAATATCCCACACCTACAAGATAGACTGGCACAAAGGTTAACATTTGTGGTTTTGAGAGAAATCTCTTGACAACTAGTGGTGTAATTTGGTATAGACATACATGTCCCCCAAAGTATGACTTGTAATAACTTTGGTGATCTCTTCACTTTTTGTCTATTTTTAAATGTATCCAATAGTTTAGTTCATGACCACATACCTGCAAAGCTAATAACATTCCTGTCAACCTCAGCTGTACTTTGTATTTTAATGCAAATGCTAACAAGCTAAACTAAGATGATGAATATGGTAAACATTATACCTGCTGAACATTAGCATGTTAGCATTGTCATTGCAAGCATGTTAGCTTGATGAAGTTAGCGTCTTCAACTAACTAAGTACAGCCTTTCAGAGTTGCTAGCATGGCTGTAGACTCTTAGTGTAGTTTAGATACAAAGTACCTTGTGAAACTGGCTTGTTACTTACTTATTCAGGAAAGAACAAGTATAGCAGCAGTTTGGACCAGCAGATGTAAAAGTGTGTCTTGGCAAAGGAAGCAATAGATGCTGCAATTTAACATTTGCGCCATCTGCAGGCACTGAGTTTTACAACTGCACCATTTTTCCTTTTTATTATAGCTGCTGCTTTTTGAGTTTTCACTTCAACAGTTTTCAGTTTGATAAAGTAATTAAAAACAGGATGTCCTTGTGTCACACTAACCTCCAGCAGATATTAAATGTTCAAATAGAAAACTCATCTTGTTGATTTATAACACCAAATAGTTTTCAAGATTAAAAACTCATTTAAAATGAATTTATGACTTTATTCTCTTTGTAAACATCTATAACGCAGGCTTAACAACTGGACTCTTATATGATATATAAAATTATTATACTTACTATAAATAAAAGTTAAGGCAATAAGTGAGGATTTTTATGTGAGGAGTGTTTGTCTGAAGAAAACTGAGACAACCCCACTGAAAATTGGTAAAATAACTACGTCATTCGTCGCTAGGTGTGGAGAGGCAGAGTCAACAATGTTCAAATCCACATACCATAAATCTCTTAAATCCTAATCAGAATTTGTTCAGAATAAATGATTGTCTAGTGATTTGTAATTTTGGTATAAGGTCAAATGCTGTCTGTAATTTTCTACACCGACTAATCTGCAAACATTCTGCTGCCCTAAAACCAAACAGAAACTTGTCAAAATAATTTCCGCAAAAAACTCATCAAATTATTTACTAGATTTAAGTGTAGTGGCTTTTTCTGACCTAAGTATTTGGGGATCAGCTGGCACTGCTGATACTCTACCAATCTGTTGTAGTTGTTTTTTTAATCCAAAAACATCTGATGATCACAGTGCTTCCCATGCAAAGTTTAGCCTCTTGCTCTACTGCAGAAAATATATTTCTATGCAAATTACTGATGTATCATTTGGCAACTTCTGGTGACTTTTTGAGGAGCAATTATTTTTCTGCAGAACAGAGTTGGCGTTTCCACTTACAAACCTGTTGAAACAAAGTGAAACTGAGGTTGCTTGTTATCACACTTGTTTCCTTTCTTTCTGAGAAAAAAAAAATACAGACTGGCATTTTCCATGTTATACACACTACTGAACAGCAAAGGTTAGATACATTTTGGAGGACTGTCAAGGAGAGTTTACACAAGATTACAATGTTATACATCAGGCAACCCTGAGAATAAAAATGTAGCAGTCATTTAGTTTAAAACTTAACTACAGCTTTTTTTAGGTTGTGTGAACCGAATAACAGTTGGCTGTCAAATTACAGTACATATTTGTTTCTGTTTCACATCAGCTCACCATCTCTGACAGAACCTCTGAGCCTGGATAGCAATCCCACAGCCGTGTGTAAGGTTTATGAAGCAGCTGCTGTTCACTGAGAGGCAGCCAACGCACTGGGCACAGAAGGAGAAAGCGATGCAACCATCGACTAGACTTCAGAGCACCAGTGAACATGTTGTCAAAAGTCATTTTCAGTCTGACTTTTTTCCCCATAGGTGGTTCTCAAATGGCTGTCGGGTGAGGAATCAATAAAAATGACTGCACTAGTATCAAAAGAATGACCCTGGATTTTAAAACATCTCCATACAATGAGATTTGTATTAGAATAAGGTTTAAATTATTGTAGAATGTTTCCTCACTGACTGAGTTTTTCCTTATTTTAAGAAGATACGACTGTAGGACTCAACATTAGACTAAATGGCTAGTTTAAAGTGTAGATATTTTGCTGAGTAATTCACACAAATAGTGCAGTTATTGATGATGTCGCTGTCTGTTCTGAAGTGAAATTGAATGTATGAGGTGACATTTGTCAAACTGTGAGTCATCTAATAACTAATGTTTCTGCCAAACATATCGGATATTCACAATGTATGAATCCTGTGCATTTGTCCTCCTGGTTTTACACAACAGTGACATCTGTTTACTTGTTAAGAATTTTCATCACAATTAGTGAATCTACATGCATTTACATGTCAGTAATCAGGTTATTGTCAACTTTCTGCAGTAAAATGATTTCTCAAACGTCATGTAAACAAGAAACTGTGATCGGGGTGAGGATTTAGCGAAATCCTGGTTAACACAGCTGGTTTTCAGCTGGAAAAAACGGATTTCTTGTAGTGGTGTTTCAGTGCTGGAGTGCATGTGTGCATGTGTGACAGATACTGGGAAAGAATTGCTGTGGCAGCAGCGCAACCGGATGAAAGAAATGTCATTATACAAAGTGGTGTATCCTTGTATCCAAAATAATTAAATCCAAAGTTCAACAAAAACAGAAAACTGATTAATAATTAAATTAATAATTACAACCAAAATAACCATATCAATACTCTAGTAAATGTTGAAGGGTTTTGTAGTTCTGAATAGTAGAGGTTGGCAAAATTCACTCTTGTACAACATTAAATAGACCAGAATGTATATCCACAAGCATTAGCAAAAGGGTAAATCACACAACAAGCAGTCTAACTATACATGTACTTAACTAAAAACAAAAAGTGTGTGTGTGTGTGTGTGTGTGTGTGTGTGTGTGTGTGTGTGTGTGTGTGTGTGTGTGTGTGGATGTGTGTGTGTTTAGATTACAAGGTTTGTAGGGGGAGAATTTGTGTGTACAGGTGTATCAATCAAGTGCTGATCAAGGAGACTGTATCACTACAAAATCAGCTGCTCCCTTTGAATGTCAATCTTTCTGATTATCTACTCATGTTGCAATTTGAGAATCAGTATCACACAAGCCTATCTCCCATTTGGGCTCATGTTTTCTTTAAGAGTCCTCTTAAGTTTATCACAGGGCCAAGTGGGACTTGACAGGGCCAGGGACAATTCAAAATATTTATTATATTAAGTCAAAAGCAATATTTGTCTGTTAGAGACTGTATCCCAACTGATGAATTGTGTTTGGGAGACAGAAGTTCTAGAAATAATTGGTAGACTCTGGGTAGCGTTGTTAGGCCTTGTAGTGCAAACGGCAGTACGTAGACGCCAGATGAGTAATGGTGTTAGGCAGACGGCCGCATAGCTTGAATATTAATCTCAAAAGTGTGGCAAATGTGGACTCTCTGTTAGGACGGAACAGAAATGTATTTCTGGAGTGAGTTAAATGACAAAACACAGAGATATGGACCCACCCCACCCCTACAAAGGCAAAGACATAATGTAATCACACACACACACACACACACACACTCATAAAATAGACACCACAACTTTCACATGAAGTCCTTCATTGTTACTGTCCCAAGTTCAAGTTGTCTGCATTTGAAGTTCACAGTTGACAGTTTGTGTGAGTCAGCCTGTCCTCTACAAAGTAAGAGTTGAAGAGTGGTGTGTGTGTGTGTGTGTATCGTAGCTGGTGGAGGAGGGGGGGTCTGAGGGTATTGTGCCTCAATTCCAAGTGCATTCAGTTCCATAGCGGCACGCAAGTTGCGTCAGCAGGGCAGAACTAAACTGCTACAAGCTTCAGTAGCTGCTCTGCCATTTGAATTCAAAGTGGATTTAAGGTGAATTATGAGTGTCAAACTGGGATTATCATCACAAATTCGGTTTACTTATTTAAATGCCTGCTCAATAATTAAAACTCAGGTCTGCTTTTAACAATCTGTGTTCACAGGTCAGACACAGGATACTATCTTTTTCTGCTAAATCAAGAAAGACACGTAAAGATAAACAAAATGTCAAAAATAAAAGTAAATTACATTCTGCTACTTAAAAACAACTGTATACAGTTAATTTTAATAGATTTTATTGATTTTTTAGATTTTTTATTTAATGACATTTATACTCATTTTCATGAAGACAAGAACAAAATATAACATGATTTCTGGTACCCATTCAAGGATATTTTCCATGAAGAAACTGCCTTTGGTTTCTTAGTTTGTACAGTAAAACCTCCAAATGTGATCACCCAAAGCCAAGAACACGCTTGTGCTTGATCTATAAAAAAAATGTTTCAGGTGTCCTTGTCTGAAAAACATATGTTTGTAAATGTATTTGATTTTTGAAGCTCTACCCTGTGGCGTTTCCTGAAAACAAACAGTTGTGTTTTACATTCAGTGTTTCTCAGAAAAAACACATTGGACGTGTTAGGGTTAGGTAATGCTCATTTAAAAAAAATTATAAACCAGGATTGTTTAGATCCATATTCATGGCTTGGAGGACACCTTTTTTGGCACATTACTGCCACCAGGTGTCGGATCATCAGCAGAAATGTGTATTACGTCACCTAGAGCTAAAATCAATTAGTGGATTGACAGAAAATAAATATATATTTGCAGATTTTTTTTTAAATTATTATTATTTTTTGGTTAAGTAAATCGTAAAAAGATAATAAAATGAATTTCTTTGGGTTTTGGAATTCTGGTTGCACAAAACAAGCAACTTAAAGATGGAAAATTGTTATGGGAGTAACAATTCATTGTTTACTAGGAGATGAATCGATGTAGTTGCAGCCCTAGTATCACTCACGTCCATGTGCACCTGCAAGTATAACATGGCACACAAACAAATCAGGGACCTGCTCATCAAAACATTGCTCTGTAGCATCACTGGTGGTCAGAAACTACACAGGGAACTTTAATAGAATATCTGTGAAATAGGACATAGAGGTAGGAGTTAATTAAGCACCTTGTAGAGGTAAGAGCTGATTGGATACATAGGGCTGGGCGATAAAACAATAACGATAATTATCACTATAATTTTCCTCAATATAAATCTAACAAATGTTCGATAAACATTCGATATAATTAAACCACCCATACACCAGGAGATGGGGGCGCTAATGCACCGGTGAGCGAAATGAGCGACACTGAAGGAAACGCAGTGCCCATGATCAGTTCGAAGCAGGACGAACCCATCGTCAACAAGAAAGGTCACTCAGCTTCAGTAGTTTGGAGATATTTTTGCTATTTACAATCCAACAAAAAAACAAAGCAAACTGTGCCGAAGACATGTGCCAGCTAAGACAGGCAACATCACAAATCTGTTTCATGAACTGAAACAATATCACCAGTTAGAACACGCAGAAAGTAAGAAATTACAGTAACTCAGGTTTCTGAAATGTTCCGCTGTTTGGCAAGTGATTGTCATGTTCTGACAATAAAAAATAGGTCTGGTTTCTTAAAATTTGACTCAGGAGCAAAAATCAGCCTTTGAACTTGAAAGAAAAAAATATTTGACATTTATCGATATCGACTGGAAAAAAAATTGTGATAACATTTTTGTCCATATCGCCCAGCCCTATGGACACATAAACATAAGAATATGGCTCCCATTAACTTCACATAGTTATCCACACATTCTTATGTCATCATCAATGCCCTTTGTAAAAAAAAAAAAATTAAAAAAAAAAATTTAATTAAAATTTTTTTAAAAAAGAAGCACAGACTAAACAAATCAAGCAATTCTAAAAAATAATCATTAGATTATTCAACATTGCAAATAATCATTAGTTGCAGCCCTAATGAATATGTATTGATAGACAATGAACTGTCATGCTAAAAGGTAAATGTACTGCATTTATATTGGGCTTTTCTAGCTTAACGGCCAAAGCGCTTTACAATTTTGCCTCTCATTCACACACACACACCCTTCGACACATGGACAGGAAGGAGAAGCTGGGCATCGAACCGCCAACCCTGGGATTAATGGACGACGTGCTACAGCTGCCCATCATGACATACACTGGACCGAACTGTTTTCTCTAAAAGACTTTGGAACAGATGTTGTCTAAACTATTTAAGTCACTGAATAAAAGTTGATGCAGTATATTTTATATATTCACTTATTTCCTTTTAATATTCACAATTTTACGTCACACTTCTCAGTCTCTAAATTCTAAATAATGATTGTTGACTCCTGACAGCTTAAACCTGACATTTTAAATAATCTCCTGCTTGGCCCAAAAAAAATGTGATTTGGCATGGCTTTATGCTACACTCAATGAATTCACTAATTAAGTAATTGCACACAGTTCATAAAAAGCCTGCAGAGAGTTCTGTCACAGCACACTGAAGAGGGCGACCTGCCAAACTTCTGTGCTTCGGCCCCCCTGTGCTATTTATAAATGTGTTGAAACAGTTTTGGACGCCTCAGCATCTTTGCGAGTTTGGCCCTCCTTCTCAAATTCTGTTTCCTCCAGCTCGAGCAGAGAAGCGCAAGATGTCAGGTGAGAGCGGTATGTGTCATCCTCCTCATATTCTCACACACATACAGAGCACACCTACTGACCAGTTTGCTCACTTTGAGACTGCTGTCACGGTGCCCACGGCAGGGCAGATGTCCCTTCATATGGACAAAGCCAGAGAGAGGAGACAGCTTAGATCTCATTAGCAAATTACTACATCAGTTCATCAGCATCCACACCACGGAGCAGCCTCGGGCCCTTCCTCCCACTCCCCATCAACAGCTTTCATCCTCAGGAACCTTTGTCCTAATGCTTCTTAGAAAAAAAACTGAGACCATAAATCTGAATCCAAGCGACAGGACCTTTCTGCTTGCATACTGAAAAGTTCCTCTATTATGACAGGTGTCTTTATTTTTTTCCTGTGTGCTTGTTGCGCTTTCTCTTTGCATTGTTGTAAAACTGGACTCCATATAGTGCTGCACCTTACTAATGGCAACCATAGCAGACTTTTTAGGTCTTGTGCTAAATGCAACACTCTGTGGCACATATGTTCAGAATAATTAAAGTTATTATGCCTTCAACATGCGTGTGAATGTGCATAAAATTTGGATTCATGCATTCCTCAGCAGCTGCACCACACACCTACCACAGAAATTGTTTATCATGGTTTGGGTGGAAAATTAATAAAAATGAAAACACAAATGAAAAATATATTACATAATTATACACTCAGAGAGCCCTGTTCCATATCTAAATGTGAAATGATTTAAAATAGACCAAAATACTTATTTTGTCATTAATGGACACAGAGAGTGTTGCGGTTCTAATTAGACTGACATTTCACTTGAAATTGCTTTCAAGAGGTCTTCTTTACCCCATTATCTCAATGCAGTTTCCCAATCTGAAATAATGAGCAGAATAACCTACAAATGATAAAATTCTCAAATAAAGCCTTTACTAAGCTTAGCGCAAACAAAGTCACAGTCAAAAAACACGAAAACAAGCTTAAAAATAATTAATTGTAATGGTGTTTGTGCTCATATTTGGGCTGTAGAGAATCAACAGCAAACAGAACACTCAAGTCAACGCATTAAGTGAACATTTTTATTTTTCTGACTAAAGGAAGCACTTCTTAGAAACCATCTGTGTTGGTAACAATGGTCTAAACATGAAGCTCAGTGTATGAGCTCACATGAATAGATGCAGCTGAACACTCACCACTTAGACATTTGCATATTTACGTGTAAACTTTGAGCCAATTTACAAGGTAATTAACAGCTCTCTATACATGTCATCAGCCATTTAAATCTCTGCAGCATGTAATTCTGTGTTTGTTATTCACTGGCACTCATAATGGCATACAAAATATTCATCAAGGACGCAAATCAAAACCTGTTGGTCCACAATTTATCAGGTCAGCCTTTTAACATGCACATGAGGCAGGGTACGGGTACACAAAATATGATTTAAATTCGATTAATTTCTTTCTCAGATTTCCATTTTGATTATGTTTCCACGGATTACTTTTCTACTCATGAGGCACCCTGGAGCTATGCGAGTTGTTCCCATAGAAACTGCTCTCAGCATGTCATTTTTCAGTGTCACAAAGTCAGGTCACCAACAACTAATGAATGTCTAGCTGCTGACCAAATGAAAAGGAAGAAATCTGAATAAGTGAGGGTTATGTCAGGGTGTAATGCTGCTGCTGAGACATTTAAGGTCACTCATGATTGAATAAAAGCTTTTTATTATGTCAGAGCTATAAATGACTTGGATGTCACTTCCTTTTTTGCTTACACCTGTAACTGTTTTTACTGTTTTGTAACCCACAATACTAAAGCAAAGACACACTCAGGTTCTTCTTTTCTAATGCTGGTGTGAGGCTTTGTGACGACATTCCTTCCCAGCAGATTCCTAAGTGGCTCTGATCCATGTGAGATGTTTATCTTCAGTGTCCAATCAAAGCTGAACATCGACTCCCTCTCCACATCAATGAAGCTGTGGCAGCTCCAATAGTCCTTTCCTCCAACCAATCTGCCAGGAAAACCTAACTTGTCTCATCCTGTCAAAGGATGTCTCCAAAAGAAACGGTCCTCATCTGTGACTGAGACATGGATCTGTGTGTGCTTTCTTTATCATTCTCCAAAACAGCCCAAAGAGGTTTCTAAAAGGGAATGTGCTCTAAAGCAGATTGCTATGTTATTGTGTACATTTATCCAGGGCTGTTTTTAGACATAAGCAAGCTTGGCCGTCTGAATTTCTATAATACATGTGAGACTTTGATGTGTAAAATTGAAGGAGTTATTGTTTATGCTGAGGTTGAAAAGAGTCTGTCTAAATACCGTCCAGACCTTCCTGCAACAACAAATTCACACCGACATCCAGATATTATACAAAATAATACAGAAAACCATCAAAAGGATAGCTGTGAGGCATGTTTCTTTCTTTGAATGCAAAGCTATTTCGATGTAAGTCAAATACCTAAATTGCTTCACAAATGTGCACTGCACATTGTATAAGAATAGACATGAAAGTTGTATGAGAAAAAACAAAAATATCGGACCATGTGTAAGTCAGTCTGACATGATTATAACTAGGATAAGTCATACCAGCAACACTGGTGTGCATGTAAAGGTATCAACTTACAGACTTTGTGTCTGACAAACCAGAGGTTGAATTAAGTTGAATTAAAACTTTAATGTCATTAAATCATTTGGCAATGAAAAGAAGCATCCCCTCAGGTGTGTCGGTAGATGTCTGACCAAGGGCTCTTTTCTCACACTCATGTTACAATATCTGAGCTCTTTTGTTGTTAAAATGCAATTTAGTCTACCTTGTCTTTGGTGTTGCCCAACAGCATGCTTTAGAATTTCAAAAAAATCTATCATTAATATTGTCAGTCACATAGAATCAACTAGTTTCTCATTACACAAAATATAATTACTTTTTGATACATTCAGGATTCAACATTTTCATTAAGATTGTATTTCAAAGAATTGTTAGTTCAAGGTTTGCAGCAGATATGACTAATTTCTTTAATTAACTAAAAGCTACTGAATGGTCATGGGTAACAGCACTGAGCAGCTTGCTCAAAGAATTTTCTGAGCAGTTAAAAGGTCAGTGAATTTCTGCATTTTGGATACACAGCTGATCACCCAACACACGCTGAAAGGAGAAAAACGCATTTTTGATTGCTCAGAAGAAATACAGTATTCTCTACAGGAAATGTGTGTCCAAGCCAAAACATGTGTCCTGTCTGCTGTCAGTCCAAAGTGTCTATATCAGGGTAATTGGTCTGTCAATATTGTCAGCCACTAATAATAATAATTTTACTGGCTACTGGAGTTTGTTTTGAGACTATGAGCAATATACTGTACACTATGTGCAGAAACATTTTTTGGGACACAAAAGATGACACACAGAGTATTTTTTTCCATTTAAAGCCGATTATCATGATACAACCTTTTCCTTGTTCTCTTTTCTTTTTCCATGTACAATATGCCATCTTGTAAATTATAACAAAACAAGTTATGCTTTCATGTTCATTGATGTACATGCACAAAGGTTTGTATGGATTAAGGGGCAGAATAAGGCTGCGTTCAGACCAACATTAGTATCGTAAAAATAACAAAGCTTCAGATCAATGAGACTACTGTATTGGCACAACAGGGGTCTCCAACATAGGGGGTTCCAGCCAAAGAAAATTAAAAAAATGAGGAGTCATCCGGCAACAAAAATTAAATCATTCCATGTTTTTTGTAACATGAATTGTGTAATTCTACTCTTTACCTGACAATCATATAGACAAAAGGATAAAATTATGCTCACTGTAAATATCTCTAAAATCCTGTCTCAGTTTTGTAAACCACTATGCAGTGTTTTGGTGTCTGATAAGCCTCATGGACTTATTATTCACAAGCTGGCCTTCCTGGATTGAATTTCACAGTTTTGCTGTACTTGTAGCAACAGGCCCCCAGCAAATCAGAGACTTATGGCTTTTTAGTGCCGTGAGAGCTGAGAGCTGATAATTATGGTTTTAGTAAGTGGTAGGGCAGGCAAACCTGGAAAATTAGAATTTCCTCTAACTGTATATGTATGATGTAACCTGTAATGGCTAATTAGCTGTGGTTTTAGGTAACAACAGCACAGGTTTGAAACACTATCATTAATTCATTATTAAGTGCTTAGAAAGAGCACATCTGTGAGCACTCAGCTCTGTGCAGAAACAACTCCTTTGTTGTTTTCTTTTTTGAATAAGTAGTGTTTAGGTTAATTATGGTATGCACGATTGTGCAGAGCCACACATATAATTCGTAAATATCAACGGTTATTTCAAGAGAGGTTGCAGTGCAGAGGTTCATCATCATGTAGTTTGTGTCCCACTAGGCCTCGTATGCCAAATTGGCACTGTTAATATGAATTATATTCTTTTTCCTGTATCTGTCTTTAATGGCATCTTAGATGATAAGCTAGTCTGCACTCGGGAAACAAATGCAGTAGGAAATGTATGGCCTTCTTTGTATGGCGGCTACGTAAGAAAACAACTTTCCAGTCAGAGCAGAGTATATCAATTACGTGCTCAGAGCAACACACACACACACACACACACACACACACACACACACACACACACACACACACACGCGAGGCCAGAGACTGACTACTACTTTGCATCTGAATGTGTAAACGCAGCATTACACTCAACGACTACTGAGCTGCCTGCTAGCTAACTTGCAGCTGAAACTGACGTGAGACAATCACCTGCATCAATCATTCAGAGCAAGTCCCACCACTCGGTTTTTGAACCACAAAAGAAAAGCCCTCTATGTTTTCCAAACATCAAAGTTACACATAGTGGTGCGTCTTCTTCAATGGAACAATCTTTAGTCGAGTGTAAATCAACAGACAACAGTCAAGCTTTCTATTTGGCCAACTCACATAATCAACGTGAATTAGCTACAGCTGAGTAAATTTGCCACTTGTCAAAACTGACGCAGACGAAACTTTCACTTTCTAGCTTGTTAAGACACTGCTGCTGTAAATTATTAAAAATAAAATTGTGGCTGTTGAAAATCACACTTATTCAAATTGCTTTTTTAATTTAAAAACAATTAATCATTCAGCCTTATATACTGTATATTCTACTATGTCTACATAAGGTTAAGTGAATGCTCAACGCCCCCTGAACCTTAATTACTTTAATTACTACTTTATGTCACATAGTTAGTTGTGATGTAATTATGTGAAGTTCTTGCTAGGCTTTTGTAAATTATTTAGTCCCTTCTACAGGACTGAATGTGCTGAAATATTGGTGGCATTAGTGTCAAATAAGCTCACTTTTTCTTTCTGAGGTTCATCACTTGACAAGAAACAACCTGTGCAAAAACACAGTTATGCTGACCCCAGAAAAATCCTGTTGAATTTGACTGAAAGCGGAGAAGCATGATCTCATACTGTGATGCAGTAAGTAACCGTCCTCTTTGTGTGCACCTTTGACCTCAAACTCAAAATGTGTGGGATGTGTTGTGCTTTAGACATGTATTTTGACAGACTTTAAGGTAGATCGGATCACTAAAATGTACAGTGGACAATATTCAAATGTAGAAGTACTAGTACTTACATGAAACTACTAGGCTACAACTACTGTGTCAATTACTTTACCTACTGCTTGAAATACTTCAATTACTGATTAAGCTACATCTGCTTTGTCTTCTGCAGATACTGCCAAAGTACTTCAACTACTGCTTCAACTATTTTAAGTACTAGTACGTTCTAGTGGCTTGGTGATTAAAATGCGCACCATATACTCTGATCTCAACGTCCCCAGTTCGTTTCTGGCCGGGGACCTTTGTTGCATGTCATTCCCTCCCTCTCTCCCCTAGTTCTCTGTCACTACTCAACTGTCCACTATTAATTAAAGGCAATAAATGCTAAAAGAAAAGCATGTAAGATATAAGAGCTAGATACAACTGCAGACCTGTCATTCCAAGCTCAAAAACAAAGTGATATAAAAGAGTACTTAATTTATCCTAGTCCAGACCTACTTGGCACCATAGTTAGACTGATATGGGGTGTATACTTCTTAGATGATTAGATTAGCCTTTAACCAACAGGCAGATAACTGTCAAGTAACCCTTCAAACACTTCCTGCATCTCACTGGATGAACAACCACTTGCCGAGCTGTAATTCAGTCTTGCTTGAATTTCTTTCGTTTCTCATTTCCAACCGACAGGTAACGTTGGTTTCTTTTAATCAGGACCACCATCGTCCCTGAACGTTAAGTGTTTATTATTGTAACCATGATGACGAGGCACCCCTAACCTTAACTACCAAGTACTTATTTTAATCCAAACTATGATCTTTCCCTAACCAAGTGGAATTTGCGCCTACACCTAACCAAAACTTAACCATTGTCACATGATAAAAATTATATATTTTTCAACTGTGATTTGTAATGGTTGTGTTTAACTTGGAGGACTTGATTTTTTCAAACTGGTGTCAGTTGTGGACACAGTCACTTAATATATCCTCCAAAATTGTAGTTGCTGAATCAATGTCAAGTTTAAGCAGTTGTTCACAAGAGTCACGAGTTAAGAGGCATCGAGTTAGCGCTCAGTTCAACTTCAAAATACAGCACTGCTCGTCGTTGTTGCCATCCAAACCACTCCAAATCGGTCTAGCCTCCAGTTGCTAGGCTCAATCGAGCATCAGTGAATATTTCCCAAACTAATATTTTGTAGTAAAAAACTGAGCTTGCAAGATTTAGGCTGGCTTTGTGACACTTGATTAAAATTGGTTATTATAAAACCCTCACACTTCCAGATTATCCATGTAGACCATCATTCCCAACCAAGCTATAACTCCCTGAACTCAGGGATTCCCCTTGTGATTGTCAGGGTCTTATATATTGTGTTAATCAGCCCAGTAATCCTGCTGGGCCTGAGCTGTCTACAACAACTTATGCTGACAGATGAATGTGAGAGTACTTGTAGCTCTCGAGGGCCATGTTTTCCTCTCCTGTCTTTCAGAGTCCAGATTTTAACTGTTTCTTGTCCAGATGGATACGTCCGGGGTTGGCATTGTTGAAGCTCTGAGTCAAGGAGAGCTGGCTTGAGATTGCACAATTCAACGCCTAGAAATGAGATACTCAACCAGTGAGTCCAGGGAGTCTGTAGCTTGGGCATGCATGTTTGAGATATCACCTTGACAGGATACACAGACAATTAAACCCTGTCTCGGCTGAATACAATGAAAGATCACAACTCCAGAACGACACTTTTCAGCATTGGTATCTTGAGCCGCAGCCATTTAAGATCGGTGTGTTCCCCAAAGCAAGTAAAGCACGTGCAACAGCTGACGATTTTGACTGCCAAACATCCATTGCCTCAGGAGAACAGGGAGGTAATGTGATGGAGAAACAATCTCTGATCACAAAGCAGCAGCACCAGGAAGGCATACTGGCACATGGTCACATAAGTGCACCTTAAGCATTCACATGATCACATCAGTGCATGTGCATTCACCTGGCACTACTACTACTACTACCTTTGGTGCACAGGAGTCAAGCTATTTGTTTGCTTCCTAACTGCTTTTTCTCTTCCATCTCTCATTGTATTTCAGTTGTTTATTTAAAAACAAAACAAAAAAAACCAAAAAGTGGTTTTCTGAGTTTGGTGTGAAAGAACTAGAGCCTGCACATGCCCTGACTTCAACTCCATCAAACACCTTTGGGATAAAAAAGGGACACCAACTGTGAGCCAGCCAAATCCTTCCCAGAAGAGTGATGGCTGTTTTAGCAGCATATTAATGCCCGTGGGTTTGGAATCAGATATTCAACAACCACATATGGGTGTAATGTTCAGGTGTCCACATACTTTGGGCCATGTAGTGTGGCCTATAACATCATTTTCTACTCAAGATGTGGCTCAAAGTCTCACAGGATGCCATCTGGTCATTGTCATCCACTGATTGTGATATTTCCCATCTGGACCTGGAAAGGTTCAACTCATACTCTGCGCAGATGTTCCTGTACACTATCCTCACAAATTGGATGTGCATTCAGTATGCTGCTCCACCCAATGCACAGAAGTGGAATTTTTTGTGTACTGTGAGGAGTTGCAAAATGCAAATAAACCAGCTCACAAAGACTGTACGCCCTCCTGAGAGAGGAGGTGAGGGGCCACCATCCTGAATGAAACATTTAGCCCCATGAATACATCGTGGGGGGGTGTTTATCCCCTCAGACAAGAGATTACTCATTTAGATACATGGTCTATGTATCAAAACTGCATACAGTATTCAATATCAGCCTCACACTTTACTGAACTATGTGTTTTGACTGACAGCAAAAGGAAAAAAAAACCCATTATTTCCTCAGACTTTGTATTTCAAGCAACCAAATGCCCTCTACTATCACAACAACAGCAGTAAACAGTAGGCAATGATACACATGGCACCTTTTGGGCATTGTAAGGATTTTCAAGGTCTCACAATGCATATAGGTCTTGGTGATCTTGTATTGTGCCAATCAGTTGAGGATCAACCTGTGCAGTGTAGAGTCGTGAGATTTAATGTTGTCAATCCAGGCTGTTCCCGGTGCACTCCCAATGTCTAGTGCTGGTGCTTTCAGCCTCTGAATTTGTTTTCTATTTCCTTAGGAGATTTGTCTATATATTGACAGACATGCCCGTTCAGCCTATTGTCTCTGATGCCTGATGAAAGTTTACATATGGTGAATGGAACTGGATAGTTGCAGGTCACTTGTAGAGTCATGATCAGTATTGACATGCCTCTTTTTAACCAGTCAGGAAGGAAGTCTGCTGTTGGTACCCTGTTAATTTGTGTTGCTAAGCATTCATGCACTTATAGTGTATATGTAATTTATGATGATAAATAAAATAACTAGCATGTCTGTTTTTGTATTTTGTATTAGTGTATTAAATATCTGTAAATAAGCTGCTCTGTGAGGCACAGCGATACTTTGAGCTAAATGCTAACGTCAGCATGCCAACATGCTCACAATAACAGTGCTAACATGCTGATGTTTAGCAGGCGTAATGTTTACCATCTTAGATTAGCGAGTTAGCAAGCTAAAATTTCCTAATTACCAGTAGTTAGTCTTTTGGGTCAACTCTTTGTATGTTACAGTACTGCAACTGAGTGTAAACAGATTAAGAGTAAGGTGTATGGCGTTGGTGCCAAACTCATTCCACATTCCTTTGCAGTATTCTATTAGCACTGACATTGACATTGACATTTACTTTGTAGATACAGCACCAATCTCAATTTACCAGAACATCCTTCTTGTTTGAACCTTGGGCAACTAGTTGTCTGAAGTCATATGGAGTCATAAGATATGACTCTTTGTTCTCATCTCTTTCATATTGGAGGTAGCCTGTCCAGTATAGCTATAACAAAACCTCAGTCTCCCAGTTACCAAAAGGCATTTTCTGTATGTAGATGTTAAATGATCATGAACTACAAATACAACTCACAGCCAATATGTATATTAAATGTGATTACATTTCCCATTTCAAATTCCATTAAATACACCCTGGCATATCATTAGGTCTCTATTAACATAGGCTATGATGACTTCAAGTACTACCTTAATTTTGGATTAGCTTCTGCCCTGAACCATGTCAGATGTTAATTAGGTAATGTATATGGTACCCATTTCATGTCAAATGGCTTCTGCTTCTTCTTGCCAATGATTTCAGCTCATTGTTATGAAGACACACTCTGAATGTCATTTTTACAGACACTGCGTGATCCTCTCCACTCAATAACTCCATGGGGCAATTGTTTTAAACTGTAGTTTGGGATTTTCAATCATCCAATTGCTCAATTACTTTAAAACACATCACAATGATATTTACAATGATATTATAACAGAGAAAATCTGCAAATCCTCACATTTGTCAAGCTTGAAAAAGAAAATGTTTGGCATTTTTGCTTGATAAATGACTTAAACCATTATTTGCTCATTGAAATAGTTGCCAATTAATTTTCTATTGTTCAATTAAGTAACCGAACGGCTAAGACTTTCCTCTTGTACCCTTGCTCTTTTTCTGGTATACACCAAGGAGAGGCCTCGCTGTTAGGGACAGCCCAATAGTCAGTCACCCAAAATAAATACTCTAACAGTTCCTTGCGTACCCCAGCCTTGTTCCTAACGGAACCCTAAGGAATGCCTATAGGGCCCCTAGCTTCTAGTGTTCCAAATAGACCTAATTGGGGTTAACCACTAGCCATCATGTGGAGGGGGCCTTATTTGAAGACGACCAGGAGGAGCAAGCCTGGCTGAGAGGGTCGTGCAGAACAGAAGAAAAGGCGAAGTCTTCTTGAGAAAAATGTTACTTTCTTTATTTAAGGATTAACAATTAAAAAAAAACCCAAACAGATAAAAAAGGTGAAAACAGGCAATACTGCCTCAAGAAAATCACCTAACAAAAAGTCCCCCTGGAAAAAAAGTAAAAAAGAAGCCCCAATTCTGAGCTGCATTGGCCTTTTATACAGAAAACCCTCCCTGTTTAACGCCTTCTGTTGCTCAAGGGCTCAATTCATAGCACATTTTATCTCCTTTTTTGGTGATGAGCTATAATGCCTCACACATTACGTCCTGCTTCTGCAACCTTCGGTGACTCTTGGAAACTTAGCAAAAAGTCCCTGGGTTAGGTAAAACTGATTACATGCTTAAACTATAAGGAGTACAATATAAAATCTAAAATGATTATCTGCTTAAACATCAAAGAGTACAATATAAAACTGATTATATGCTTAAACAAAAAAAAAAAAAAGAGTATAAACCTAAACTTAACTTTAAATAATAGTATATATGTATACATGAAGTACAAAAATGTATTTGTATACAAGTATGTATGGACTTTAATCACAAATGAGTAAATGCACAAACCAATAAATGGACACAGGAATGGGTAAGCACCTTGATTCTTTAAACATCTGAAATATTTTGAAAGACAGAAAGATAAGAACTCACACTGTTAAAATCAACACTGTAACCATGAATAATAAAAAACAATACTATGACTCTAGGAAGCTATAAACGTATACGAATAAAACGTGAGCCTACTGCTAAATTAATATATTTGAGCCTATTACTTAACTCAATATAAGAGTACATGTGTATAACATAGAAAAGCTGTACAACAAATTAATATATGAGTATAGGAGCATATCATAGAAAAGTTGTAACTTGTAACACTGGAACTTATAAGATATAAATTGAATTCATAAGAGGCCTATAAAACTTGATACTCATAACTTGTGCTGCTTAAAATGCAATCTGTAAAACACACATAACCTGACTATTTGCTTCATGACTTAAATATTTAAAAGTGCAATGAATTGGAACAAAGCAAAATACTAATATTATCAGACCATCTTGATTTCAAGTCTAATGAGGGATTTCAGGGATCAGTTGAGATGGCGAGGACAGCTGAAAGTTCATACTGTTATTTTCTTGCCTCTTTCAACACTATATTAACAGTTGGTCAATAAATAGTCAAAAAATAATAAAATAATAAGAAGAATTTTTCAGAGGCCAAGATGGCAACTTCAAATTGCTTGTTTTGTCAGACTAACAGTCTAAAACCCAAATATATTAAATTTTCAATCACATTAGATTAAGAAAAGCAAATCTTAATATCTGAGAAGCTGGAACCAGAGACTGTTTGGTGTTGCTGTGTGAAAAATGATTAAATTGATTACAAAAATAGATGCCGATTATTTTTGTGTGTGTGGATCGAGAAATTGATTATTCGGCTAATCGTTTCAGCTCTTTTTGGTTTCTTTTATATTGTATCTGAATAATTATTTTCTAGATATGACAGTTTGCAGCTGAAGACTTTTTCACAATTTCTCTCATCACTGTCACCTCTGCCACAGCAATAAAGCTGGTGCCATAACTAATTTAGGGCTGTATGTAAATATGCAATATTATTCAGATTTTTCTCCACAGTAACACATTAAAAGGCCTTTACTTCCTTTATTGCATTAGGGGAAACTTACAACTTATTACTGCACTGTAACTGTATTTTATTTCATTATAACATTTCCTTTTATTCTGTCTTTGTTGATTTTATTCTTACTGTTCTGAATGTCATTCTAATGTTTTTCTTTGCCTATGTAAAGCACTTTGAATTGCCTCTGTGTTTGAAATGTGCTATATAAATAAAGCTGTACATACATAAAGCTGCCTTGCGTTGCCTTTAAGGAACTGTCCCTTATTTGACAGCACTCTGACACAGGTGAGCATGGCGACAGCAGCATTAATGATTAAAATGAATGAAAAATGGAACACAGTGAGGACTAATCAAGGGAATGGATACGCTGTCCATAGCATTCTTCTCCGCTACCCACCGGCCAACTCAATCAGCTTTCAAAAGGAGGGAGGGAAAAAAGCACACACACGGCTCTCCATTGACTGCCAAGCATCACCATGGCAACACTCAGTCTCCTTTCCCATTTTATTTTTTTTTTCTGTGCTGCTACATATTGTTTTAGTGAATATTTTTATTAACATGCTTTTGGAATTATTGGCTTTTTCAGTGTAGACCATTTTAATTGCAGCTGCAAATAAGGTCCCTTTTCACTTGATTTGTTTGTTGCTCAGTGCTTTGATTTGTTTTTGTCTGTTTGTGTTCCTTCACAATACAACCACAACATCACTACCAGCTGCTAGCAGTACCGAGTACAGTGTGGTCGATCCAACACGTCTAGTTAAACTTTTAAGATAACAAACACATAAACAACACAAAGAAAAGATTACAACATATATCCCTGCAACGTAGAAGCTACATTTTAAAACAGTGTCTAATATAGCAGTGCCCTTTAGGATCCTTACTTATAAAATTGAGATGGATGCTGCAAAATACTTGCGGCAGATGCAAATAATAGAATAAACAAAAATGTTTTTAATAAAATGTATCTGGTTCTTCTCAGTGAAAGATAAAAGACAAAATACAATTATGAAAACAGATGTGGAGGCACAGATAACAGAATAGGAGCTTTTCAGAACGTAAGGGGGCTG
Source organism: Maccullochella peelii (assembly GCA_002120245.1). NCBI lineage: Eukaryota > Metazoa > Chordata > Actinopteri > Centrarchiformes > Percichthyidae > Maccullochella > Maccullochella peelii. Next base: position 78,458 of record LKNJ01000261.1, read on the forward strand.
GTGTTGGTAACATTTTTTTTAATATGGTTAACTGATGAGTGCAGGAAGTCAGATCTAAAATAAATGAGACAAAACAGTCTTATGAGATAAGGCAAAAACAAAGAAAAGTCATGACAACTGACTGAGTGAGATAGAAAAAGACAGCAATGGTTGGTTATATCCTGGTATAATGCATCCCCCTAGTTTCTCATTATCACTTAATAGGTAGTGTTTTCCCTGGAATTGAGCATCATTTGTCTGTATAATGAGCCAGTAGCAATACTGCTGAATTAACATATACAGTATACTCTATTGATTAGCACAGAAGTCCTTAACACAAAACCAAATATCCTGAACTGCATTTGTTACAGTGTCAAAGATATGGAAAATTTCTCAGCTATTTTAAGTTTTCACAGGCCCTTTTGCTGATTGAAGCACTTATCCTTCAGGAAAATAGCCACCATGTCAGGAATCTACATAAGTGCTACAACATGTGTTCTGCAAATTCTCAAATGAAAGCCAATATAAAAAGGTGGCCAGCTGACAAATAAAGACCGGTTGAGGGAGGATATAAACTGATCGTTCCCTAAGACCCCTTAGTTACTGTTACTATGCCTGTCAAACTTTTGTTCTCGCATTGCACATGTGCAGTTTTCAATGATAGGCTAACTGTGGCACATTTACCACTTGAAATTCCTAGTAATGTTTGAAATTTGATTTCAGACAAAGGAAGACAAAAGCAGGTTTCTCACTTCTAGCTGGCGGCCATGATTTTGATTTTGCCAGCTGAAATGAAAGCTGTTGCTAGCAGATTTTTTTCCGGCTGAAGCTAGCTAAAATGTAGGTAGCTTATAAAAGATAATATTGTGAATGTTTTGAGGTTTTGCTTAAAAACAGACATAAACAATTGATTGATTATTAAAAGTATTAAAAAATAATCGACAAATCAATACAGCGGTTATACTGATGGAATTAGTTGTGTAGAAATGTACATTATACTGAGTTTATCAAGGTAAACAAACATTTTGCGTTTGCAACAACAGCAAATTAAAAACGTGAAACAGACGAGACAGGAGGGAGGCTTCTTACTAAAGTACGATAAAATATAATTAAAACAGGAAATCAGAAATAAAGAGCTGTCTCTAATATTTAAACCTGTTTCAAATAAAGGCCTCGTTCGCTCTCTGCAACAGAGATAAATACTTTGAGAATTTGATGTAGTCATGTGTCTGTAACACCTGATGATTGACATTCTGCAGACTCTTACTAAACTCCAACTGAAAATTGCCTATCTAAAAGCTTTAATAGCCCCTGATGGCTGATGAAAAACCTGGCAGGGTAGATGCCAGTGCCACTGTCAAGAGTCCACAGATACACAGTAATTTCCCTTGGCAAACATGCACATGTTTCTCTGCCTGCTGTTTAGGTGCAACTCAGCTGCACTGCATCTCACTGGCCAATCTTCCACCATGGCAGAAGAAGATTATTAAAGAATGTGGTCGGCCTGACAAGGTTGACAGCTTACACTTTCCACCTCAGATGTGACTCCCAATTCCCAATCACCCGAGAATATATGCAGTACCTGTGCTGTTAAACCAATGTTTTATATGCAATATCTGTGCAGTCGTCCAGCAATTCGCATTTAGAGAGGTGTCAGGCAGAGAGTGCCCAGAGGGGATGCCATCTATTTGCAGCAGATTCAATTAGATCAGCGCATACTATATTCTCTTTAGAAAGGCTGGCTAGATTGCACAGAGCACTGTCAGGAAGATAAAAGATTTGTTTTTGTACACGTTTAGGATTTCTGATCATCACAGTTCTTCCGGTGGGAAATGGATATAGTCTCTCCTGCTGTAAAAAACAAAATCACCCTGCAGGTGCTTATAGACAACAAATGTATACATGTATAGTCTGACATAAAGTGGGACCACAAGCGGTAAGTGATGGCAGATGAAAGACAGAAAATGATTGGCTTTACTGATGAGCATCTATCAAACGCTGATGCCAAGAGCAATGCGTGACAGTGGTTATTTAGAGTCTTTGATGATGTAACGCCAGGAGGAATTTCTTTTTGGTTGTCAGATATACACCAATAATTTAAAAGAAAAAATGTTTATTGATGTATGTGCCTGGATTAAACTAAGTGGAACTGGATGTGTCAGCTTGAAGTATTATGTAAATGTTTGATATCAACAGTTAGAGAAAAGGGGAACTTTAATTTGTCACCATCCTTTGAAATGGGTGCTTTAAGATCTGCTTTATCACTAATGACTACGGCTAAATCAATCAAACACTTAACTTCAAGCGTGAAAATTATTTCAGCTAAAAAGGATCACTTCATATGAAAATCATAATCATTTCACACAATATTTGCATTCCCTCTTTCAATGTGTTTTATCCAAAAAGGAAGCAAGAATGTGTTTAAGACACCAAACTGTCACCTTACGTGAAAATGCAGTAAAGACGCCTCCTTGGTTTGCCGCCATGTAACTTGCAGTGACAAAACCCTACAGTAAGTTGTCACATTTTTTCCTGACATGATCATCTGTTTTATCACACCTACTGTGGATTTCCGTTGTGATGTGGTTGGCATGTGAATAGCAGAGTGTAAGACTGATTGTTACTAGCAGCAGGCGCTGTGACTGCTGCCTTGTAACACAATTCAGAGTTCAGCTTGCAAGAGAATAGCAGAAATATTTGAACAAGGACAAGGCAAATGCCATTTCCAGAGGAGGAACGCAAAAAATCTACTTTCTCTTAAAATAACATCAGTAAGATCATTGGAATCGGTGACTGTATGTTTATGCTGTAAACTGTGTACAGTTTTCACCGTCACAATGTCAGATTTTGTGTGAGACAATGTTTAAAGGTTCATCTGCATACTGCCACTGCACATAATTGTTTATTTTAAATGTTTAGCCCAATAAGGAGCACATTTCACTGACCTCAATATTTGCATACACATGTCTTAAGTGCCATCTATTAATGTGGAAACAACCAGAAGACCCAAACACAAATGCAACTGCAATAATGTTTATATTAATTAATCACAGCGTGGCGCTCCATCTTCTCTATTATTACCTTAAAGCCCCTTAAAAACTTGGTTTCAAATCTTAGGTATTTCTCTATAACACTGACTATTCATGAATAAATAAACAATCTTAGGATATTATTTATTAATATTATTTAAGAGTGTAACATTCAAAACTTCAGCTAATCTGCTTCATCAGGACTGCGTGGGTGTCGTGTGTCCATGTTTGATTCACCTAATGACCCACTGACTGTCATCAGATTCTGATTCAAATGTTTCAAAATCCTGATTGGTACATTAAAGTCTGTGACACCATCCACTTCAAACCAATGAGGAGAAAAACAGAAATCTCAAATATTACATAACAAAAACTGTAAGAAGCTGACTGAGAAAAAAAAAAAAAAACTTTACAGGGCCTTTAACTGCATAAAAAGGAAGGCTGAGGTTGTCATTTAAGTGGCAAACGTGAATTTACTTGCAAAGATTCAATTTTAAAAACATGTCCAGGGATAGATGGACAAATAGATGACCTTCTTCATGTACAATTGCTACCTTTTATGTCTTCAAAAGTGTTTCATACAATATAAATCCAAAAGAAAAATCTTTAAATGAGAAACAACAGAAAAAAAATTGACAAGGTGTAAATGGAAGAACATAGTGGAAGAAAAGGCTGCACTCACAACACTAATAACTGTTCCAGAGTGTAATTCACATCTCGTTTGCAAAATTTGTACATCTCCAATGTAATATTTATGGTATTTAAAAATTGGTATGGCATTGTGAGAGCAGTCAGCATTACTTAAGTGAAAACGAAAAACACCTGCAGGCAAAATTCAAGAAAACGAAAGTCTTTTAATCTGCATCTGCACTTTAACATCTTTTTGTATTGCTGCAAATTAATCAAAGACTAAAGACTATTGCAATGTAGGCAGCAATTACTTACATTTAAAGCTTGTAAGTATTTATAGCTTACTACAAGGATTGTATTTTTGTTTCTATTACAATGATATTCTAGGCCACCAACTAGATGTATTTTCAGGAAAAAATAGTTGTTGTCTCATATATTTTTCTGCAGTTCAGTGGGACTAGTCAGGTGAAAATACAAAATAGGCAAACATACATCTAAAGCACTTTGTCTCAGCCCCAGGGGGAAATCCATCCATCACCATTAATACAACTCTTCTCACTTTTGAATATGAAACAAGCTACCCATGGGACGCTATGACCAGGGCCGTAGCCAGGATTTCAGAAATACTGAGGTCATGAGACATAGCCCTGCTAGGGGGGTCGGGGGCATGCTCTTCTGAGAACATTTCAAAGACCATAGTATAAATGTATGCATTTTGAGAGTAACAATAATCACTTAGGAAATAATGTCAGTGCCAACACAAAGATGAAAATTCAACTAGAATCCAACACAAGTCACAAATATGGCCTATTTTGAAATGACTCTTTTTCACTTCAGTTTCTTATTGCATTGAAATCACTTTCACTGTCAAACAAATTGAGCAGAGGAGCACAACAGCAGTATCTTTCAGGTTTTGCCCTAAACAACTTGACAAGTGTTCTAACACTCATTACTCAACTTCATCCAACCACAAAGTGCGTTTTCTGCATCTGTAGAAGGTACAGCACAACGGAAAAGAAGGCAAATGTTTCAACAGCCTGAACACTCTGGTGACCTGAGGACCAGAAAACTTTCCGTCTAGGTGAACTCTGGGTTGTACTAGCTGGAACCCAAAGTCCAAGCCAAACAGGGTGAATTTGCATTTAGTTATTATGCTGCATGTAAATGGAACAAACCACCCGAAGATCTTAGATGTACCCCAAAGGCAGCAATTTTTAAATCCAGGCTAAACTCTTCATGTGCCTACGATTGAGCTCTAAAAAACCCGCACTCTATTCTCACTGCACTTTAATTCTGGAAGCAGACCTCTAGCCCACCATGTTTTTATTCTATTGTACTTTTTACCTTCTTTTAATTATATTATCTTTGTATTTTATTTTATATTACTTTCTTTTATTAATAGTATTAGTATTTAGTATTAATTTTAAGCATTTTGTATTTTTCTGCTTTTATTTATGTATGTAAAGCACATTGAATTGCTACTATGTTTGAATTGTGCTATATAAATAAACTTGCTTGCTTGCTGTTAGTGTGATTCCATACACTGAATGAGCGGCTGTTATTAAGCTGCAGTGTTGTCTGTTGCTTTTGGTACTATGGCAACTGAGATCTTTGGACAAATTGCTTTCAATTCAACTAATTTTCTCACGTAAGCCAAGGTATTTTCAAAATGTCCATTCAACACAAGTTTGTTTGCTTGAAGTCAGTGGATCTTCTTGCCTTACAGTTTTGCGTTTTCCGCTGACTTAGGTCCTTTCCTAATTCAACTGATCTAACCATTTTTTTGAAACCATGGGTTTGTACTGGCCTGTGCACTCACCAGTGTTCATTTAGTCCTCTTGTAGCCAGTGATTGCCCCTGTGCTCACACCATGTGTTGTCTGCAATCAACTGCTTCATCCTCTAATAGCATCTCTTGTCTCTTCTCCTTCTGTGAGAATTGCATCCTTGATTCTTGCCTGCTGTTTGTACGTATGTGCAGTCTGTCCTCTTTCTAGGTCTTCATGCTACATTTGTGGATTTGTGAACCAGGCCCTAACAGGGTCTGGCAGCACCTGGAAGTTGCATCAACATTTTTCATTAACATTTCATCTGTTCCTCCATATTAATTTAGTTTTTTGTGATTTTGGGATATGTTAATACAATTGACTTGAAATGGATTAAAACAATAACTAAAACTAAATTCCATCTCAGTAATGGATAATGACAATGTGACAAAATGAAGAAGTGACTAAATCATGTTTTTCCCCAATATCACCACAATCTAAATTATATTTATGTACTAGCAGTTCCAGTTGCCAAAATTGCAACCCATTCATTGGCCAAATTTTCCTCACCCAGTGATTGACAGACATTTGCACACTATGATGGATTAACTGTATCATCTTGTGAAATTCACTGGTGCCAAAAACTCAATCAGCGCACATAGTGAAACCTCCGGTTTGTAATGAAATGATGCCAGGCTCCATGGCCAAAAGCCGTCTGACATTTGGCTTTAATTTCACATATATTACAGAAACAAATAGGCTATAGGGTGAACTTGAGCTAAAACCAGTTGTGAGCTTCAACCAGAAGGAGGCCAATGGACAAAGCAACAACAGTATTATTGTTTATAAACTCAAATTTACAGAGAAGCTGCATGAAGTATGTGGTTTCTCCTTAGCAACTGCCCAACCAGATGGTCTACCACCATCAACATGGACACCCGCTTCCTTCAGGTCAAAGAAACACTCTGTGAATTGGCTAACCGAGAGGACTGACAGTCTTTTTTTGCCAACAAGTAGCAAAAAACTAGTAGTTCTCAAAGAGCTCCTCCTGCCTTTCGCAGAGCATACAAATGCAACAGAGACACAGTATGTCCCTGTCCTCAGTATGGCCCCGCTTTGTTTCACCTCACCAGCCACCTGTCAGATTTCTGTGGGAGCACAAGGTACAGAGACTTACCTGCATTATGAGAAATGAAAACAGCTATGTGTCAGAGATTCTGCCAGTTTCTCCCCACTTGCAGCAGCAACATGTTTCCTTGATCCTCCAGCAGCAGTGAAAACATGACGTTCAGTTCAAGGAATTACTGCACAGTACTGAAGAGTACCTCATCCTAAGTGCCTCAACTATAAAGAGAATCAAAGAAAATCTAGACTAGTCAGAAAGTCAGATACATAGCTGTCATTTAAATGTCGATAACATGAACAGAAATTACCATCCTAAGTGCTAATAACTATTAGTGACAACTTGTGATTGCCTGCAGTCGGGTAAATGAATGCTGCACATACAGTATATTGCAGTGCGGAGGCTTGGGTTTAACAGTCAGTAAAGTTCAGGACTACAAAATTCAATCCACGTTTTTAGGCCAATAAAAAAAAAAAATAAAGACAAAAAACTTAATTATTAAAGTTTAGGGCTGATGATAATAGAGGATTGTTGGTCAAATAAAACAAGCAATTTGAATACATCACTTTGGCCTGTGGGATATAGAACAAGCACTTTTCACTGTTTCCCTCCTTCGATTTCTTTACTCCTTGTATTTTAAGTATGATAAGGAAAAATATAACATCTGTTATTTCACTAACATAACCCTGTTTGACTGCTTACCTAAAAACTTGTTTGTATTTTAAAACAGTATGATTTCACTTACAAGAGACAACACTGAAAGAGCTTTTAGGTTAGGCTTTTAGGATGAGGGCTGCAATGTGATTGTCAAATCTACTATCTCTATCTACGATTGTCAAAACTATAGTAAGCTAGTTAGCCAGATATGCTAACATGTGTAGTTTGTGTTAGAGCAGATTAAACAGACTTCTTAATCCAGCCACACACACACATAAATAAATAAATAAATAAATAAATTTAAAAAAAAGACACTCCAAACACTTTACCAAGTATTTGGAAAATCACTGGTCGGGAGAGGGATTTAGCTAACAGTCAATTAAGAAACTGTGTATTAACCCTATTTGCCTAAATTAAATGAGCATTAGGTAACAAAAGTGTTCTGCACACAGGATGTGATGAATTAAGAATTTATAACTGATATACAACATGGTCTTCCTTACAACAGGGAGAAAACAATCAGCAACAGAGATCTTTTGCTACTCTCGTCTTCACAGACTGCAGAATAAATGTCTTCTGGGATTTAAAGTCTACAAAAGCTAACTCTTGTTGCGTTATGTCTTACAACCATTTGGAGATCACAATGTGTGAAGCTCCCCGCTGATGAAGCTAGAAATGTGCATGTCCCACACACTTCACTTGGCATTCTGAGAATCACTTTGACAGCCAAAGTACTGTTCCCTACAACCATCTCATTACCTCACTGGTAATTTAAAAGCAATAGTTTGGTTATAATTACCCTGTACTGTTTCAAGGCACATTATCTGAGCCAGTATTAGATGCCTAGCCCCAAGTTAAATTCCCTTGGTTGGGCGATGTTGCAACAACAGCACATTATTTCCAAGGTCTGTAGCAAAACAGTCTGTTCTGGGTATCAATAATTTGTCAGGGAGCTGTGTTATAGTGACTCCAAAATTATTCCTTTGAAGTGGATTGTGAAGCTGTTGCTTTCTGCGTCCCCTGACAATACCCCTCTCCGTCTCGATCTCTTATTGTCCTCCCTCTCCTCACAGATCATTATGTTAGAATTATTGTTCACTAGTGCTCTGCTTCACATCTGTCCCTCCGCTTAAGTTCGGGTGGCCAACAACAGCCGTGTTTGCCGTCCCTGCGGGTGTGGCTGAGCTGGGGCAAAGTGGCTTATGTCGCCCCCACCCTCCCCCCAGCCCGCTCTCCCATACGTACTTCACTCATTAGAACAAAAGGAAAAACACAAGGCAAGCAGTGTTAACTGGCAAAGCATTAAATTATCGTCGAGAGCCATAAAAATTGGAATTAGCTGACTTTCACAGAGTGGTAATTAAAGCAGGAGGCTGTCATTTGAAGTTTACTATTTCATTAAACAGCAATGGCACAGACACAGAGGCTGAGGGAACGACGAGAGGGCAGGACCTGCACTTGCACAGGCCAGAGAGCATAAGTGTATGTGTCTGTGTGTGCAGGTTTTAGTGAGCTGCTCCAATTATTGTACACTAGTGATTCCTTGCTGCTGATTAATTAATAGATAACTTCCAATATGTTAATAGACCCAGTTCGTTTGACATTTCACATTAATTTGTCCGCTGCTTTACAAGTTACACTCTCTTTTGGGGTAATATTTTCTTATGACACAAGTGCATGCATTTGATTTACTCACATTTGTTAACATGAACTACACTAATTAATTGTTATTAATTGCACAATTTTAAATGGCAATTTAATGAATCATGCGTGTATATAAGTGGAGCAGCACCCTTTGGGTTCTGCAGCATGAATTGTAAAATTAAAAAAAAAATTTTTAAAAATGAATCTGCAACTATTTTGATAAAAGATTTATCATTAAGTTCCTTTTCAAGCAAAAATGCCAAACATTTCCTCATTCTAGATTCTCAAATGTGAGGATTTGCTGCTTTTTGTTACCTTATGATGGCATACTGAATATCTTTGGGGTTTGTTAGTTGGACGAAACAAGCAATCTCAATATGTAACTTTGGGCTCTGAGAAATTTTAATAGACATTCTTCAGTATTTGCCTGCATTTTATAGACAAAATCTTCTCTGATCTCTGCCTCTCCAATGCTGGTTTCCTTAGTCTTCTACAATTGAAAACTGAATATTTTTTGGTTTTGGACTGTTGGTTGGACAAAAAACATTTGACGACATCACCATGGAAACTGTGATAGAAGTATTAACAGGAAAATAATCTGCAACTATTTTGATGATCAATTAAACTAATAAACTAATGTCTCAAGCAAAATTGCTAAACATTCTCTGGTTCCAGCTCCTCAAATGTCCTTGTCTTAAGTTACATGATAGTAAATTGAATATCTTTGGGTTTTAAAAGACATTTGATGACATAACATTGGGCTCTAGGAATTTGTGATGGGTGTTTTCTGATGTTCTATAGATCAAAAGATGAATCAACAAAATAATCTGCAGATTAATCAATAATAAAAGTAATTGTTAGCTGCATACCTAAATCTGAAACTCAAACAAATATCTGTATTTGAATGCAGACTGCAGGTAGCTGGGGCATTTACCAAAGATTTACTTTACAAGTATATATGTAGTATATACAGTATATTTTGGTTCGTTCAATGCTGTTATTGGAAAATAAATGCTGCTCTGTTAACTGCTGCTTCAGGGGAACTCCTTGACTCAAGTTTTTGGAGACAGACACTCTGTAGAGGTGAGAGAAAATGGTTTGTACAGAGCCAGACCAATCAGAACCTTTTACATCAAATGAAGCGCATTATTTGCTCACATTATTGTTGAGCTAAAGAAGTTTAGTTGAGCTGATACATTCTTTTCATTGTACATGTGAGTGTCCCTTCCCCCTGTTAGTTGCACTTTCTCTGTCGAGACGAATAATTAAAACGAACTTCAAGATGACAGAGCGAAGAGCTGCTGGATCGGAAGACATCATTTAATACACATGCGGCCGCTACATTGCCCCGTTGCCCTTTGTGGGAGAGGATGAGTGTAAAATATGGGGAGATGTCGTTCCCAGGCCTGTGCTGATAAATATTTCAGGGAGAAAACTTCGCCTCGTCTCCCTGCATCAGTTAACAGCGCCCCTGTTCTTCTCACACACTCGCACTTACAGTACAGACACAAACAGGCAAACACACTCTTGAGGACAAGCTGTGCTAAAAAGCTGCAGTCGACAGGTAACCTTTTTTCTGCTGCCAACTGCTGTTACACCGGCTGCAGCGACTTCACACAGCCACTCCTGAGAAGGAGTTACAGTCAGAGCCGGAGGGAGGAAGACAGGCAGAGTGAGGTGAAAGTGGACAACCAATGAATTCATCCAACGTGTAATGAAGAGACAATGTGACAAAGACAGTAAGTAATTGAAGACAAAGAGGAAGGCTTTTGACTTTGATGCTGTTAAAAGAAACTACCTGAAATACTGGTGACAACTTTTTTCAGTGTAAACTATAAAATGGAAAAGTCAATTAACGCTGAAAAAGTTGCTAAAGCTGTCTGCCACTAAACAATTACTTCAATCAATTTTTAGTCTATAAAATGGTAGAAAGTAGTGAAAAATGCTTGTTTTGTCCAAACAAAAATTCAAGATCCAAAGATACTCAAATTAAGGGCTGCAACTGACAATTATTTTCATTATTGATTAATCTGCCAATCATTGTCTCCTTTAATCAATCCGGTCTATAAAATGTCAGAAAACAGAAAATTGCCCATCATAGATTCCCAAAGCCCAAGGTGACATCTTTAAATGTTGTTTTGTTTGATCAGCCCTCCAAAACGCAAAGATATTAATTTTACTACTATCACAGATTTCAAGATCACAAATGAGAATATTTGATGGTTTCCTTTATTGTCTGCATTTTGGATCAAACAATGATTGGTAAAATTGTTGCAGATCAACTTTCTGTCGATTGACTAATCGACTACTCATTTCAGCTCTACAAATTACAATGATATCAAAACACAGAAATGCAGCTAATCCTCACATTTCAGAAGTTGCAGCTAATGTTTGGCATGTTTGCTTGATAAACAATAACATTTTCTCTGAACAGAATAGAATACAAGACAATAGAATTGGTCTTTTCTATTATGAAAGCCATATCAAAACTGACTAATTCTGTGGTCATTAAATCGAGAACAAACCATTTACATATTTACAAACTAGCGTCAAACTAGTTGGAAAGAGTCAGTAAAACTTGGTTTTGTAAACAATTTAATACTGAAGGGTGAATCTATCCTTCTTATTCAGTATGTTCAAATACAGAAATATTAGATGTTGCACAGGTGCTGTGGGATTGTAGAGCATCTGGACTCTCTGTATTTGCTTTGTTTGTTTGTCTTCTTTCTATTTTGATTGAAGTTTTATCTTTGTGACATAGGTCAATCCTACACATGCTGCTCCTAAATCCTGTCCAGTGATGCATGTAAGAACAACACAAACATTAATTTGCACTACAACAGTATAATTTTAAATTAGAAAATGATATACAGAGCTAAACAGTCTACATGCACAGGCTTTAATAAAACAGAAAACTAGAAACAACTCCAGCCCACAAATGTATACACAAGCGCGATCACACATACATAAAGACATATGTACACTGTTAACACATTGTTGACTAAAACCAAAAGTCAATGTTGTGTTTTCTTACATCATGAGGTCATTTAATGAGTCGATGACTATTTTGCCAAAATCTGGTTACTAGCAAACAAGATTAAGAGTCTAGAGCCACGCTAGCGGTTCTGTGAAACTGTACTTAGGCACAGTGGTGCACTGAGCTGAACGCTAACATATCTTAGTTTGGTGTGTTAGCCAACATTTGCAAATTAGCACTAAACACAAACTACAGTTAAAATGATAGGAATGCCATTGCCATTAGTTTTGCAGTTTAGATGAAACATTGAGAGATCACAAAAGTGCTCAAAAACAATCCTGTGGAGGACATGAATATGCATACCAAATTTGTGGAGATATTTTACTTAAAACCAAAGATGTCAAGCTCATGGTGGCGCTAAAGAAAAGTCAGTAGGGTGTCTGTACCAAATTTCATGGCTATCCATTCAATAGTTGTTGAGATATTTCAGTTTGGACCAAAGTGGTGGACTGAAAAACATTGCTAACTGCAACTCATTAATTATTTTCATTTCAAAAACAGTGAAAAATTCCCATCGCAATTTTCCAGTGTCAAAGTTGAGGCCTTCAACTACCCCTTTTGTCTGATCAACATGCCCAAACTCAAAAGATATTCAATTTGCAATGATATAAAAACATGAAAAAGCTGCAAATCCTCACCCTAAAAGATGATGAAGCTAAAAAATGGCTGACATTTCTGCTTGAAAAATCACTTAAAGAATAATCAAAATGGTTGCAGATTAATAATCTGTCGATTAACCAACTGATTTATCGACTAATCAGTTCAACTCAGCACGTGAACAGAAGTGACATTTAGTTGATCTCTCTTCTACTGCCGCCAAACTCACTCATAAATATGACAATATCAACTACTGCATTGCAAGGTGTGCGGTCCACATCACTTCACAGTGTGAAAACGAGGGAATGACAAACAGACAGGGAAAATAAAGAAAGAGACACAGGTGCTGAGTCATCTTGACCCGTACGGTGGAGGGCATATCAACGAGTCACTATGGCTAAGTGACTCCTCTGTCACTCGAGATGCAGACGAGGAAGATGTTGCAATCTCTTAAACAGACTTGATAGGGATTTCCTCCGCTGTCTGATGGAGTTGACACTTTTCTACCTCTGTGCCATTTCTGTGAGGGCACTTTACGCCAAGCGTCAGTCTACATCAGTGGATCCCGCTTTAGCCAAAAAGGCCCCACCTCAACATTTCCAATGTGCCCTAGACCATTGCTGGGTAATTGACAAAAATGTGGTAGGCCAAGGCCAATGTGACAACTGAGAAAGTCTGCCTCAAACCCTAAATAGGCTATCTGGGGTGAAACAGCAAGTGAGACCAACTGAACATTTGAAATTACAGCTATTTCCCCTGGAACCAATTTCAGCTTTTTGTACCCTGAGTTGAATTCTAAATTTGGCATTCATTGAAAAGGGAGGAATATGCCAATACTCTGATATTCATGGACTGTTACAGAAGAGATGCATTCAGCTGACAAGTGACTACATTTATCGTGGTGTTTGTGACGTCTGTCTGATATACCCAGCTGTCCTCTAAAGCTTGACCTTCAAGCCACGAGCTTTTCTCAGTTCAGAATAATTGATATCTGAATGTGATGTAAAACATTTCTAAAACTATTCCATGAGAAATAATTCTTCCACTGGAGTACAAAACAGGAAAAATAAGCCGCCGTCTCTTGCCATGGACCACAGTGGTGGCCTGCATGTTGTTGTCCTTCGTATCTTGTTGCTGTCAATTGAAACCTAACCTCAGAAAACTCTTTACACCAATGTTGCTGTCTGTCTGGCCTGAACTTCAAAACATGCAATTCACAATATTCAACAGCTAAGTAAGCTATTCATTGATTTTGTTATGGGACATTTAACTCAATTAATGTATTTCTCTGCCTCATTTTTTAAGCATTGTACAAGCTTTTATAGTCCTAATGCTAGGTTCACTGCCACAATATTATCCAACTGTTAGATTTAGATGAGTAGCAGGAGGCTCAGTGGACAAGAGCCAGTCAAGGTCTTTCTCCTTTTTAAAAAAAGACAGTTTCACTTTCTGCATGCCTGAAGAAATATTTTCATAAAGTCTTTGTTCAAGGATGTATGAACCCTCAGAATCTCAGTGTTCCACTTATTCAAGCCATTGAAGTGAGAGTTATTTTCTTTGCTGGCTCATGCAGGGAGTCATTTGCTCCCCCCACCATCTCGCTGGGTTATGTGTTGGCCTCCAGGGAGGCAGAGTTCCATTACAGCCAAAGCCCAGTTTAGCATGTTTGGAATGGCTCACATTGATCTGTTTGGCCCTGGTGGATCACAGTCCGATCCTCCACATTAGAGGGTTTCAGTTAGGAGCTAAATGTTTGCAACTGCCAGGTAATGAGGGTAGCTTTGATGAATCTTAACCCTGTCTTTTTTCAGGAGCCCTCTGTGTGGAAACCTTTTGATCTGCAGAATCTTGATTTTCACCCATCTGTTTTTGTCTCCTCCTTCATGTCTGCAACTCATTAGATATAAACGTTTATAATGCAGACGTTGATTTATAAGTAAATGTCAAATGTGATTCAGGTACTGCAACCTAGAAGAAAAGTAGTGGCTATATACATGACCATCAAATATTTTGTTCTTCAAATACCTTCGGGGACTTGCATTCAAAGCATGAACACTTTGTAAATAAGACCAAAAGATAATATGCTTTCCCAGCAAAGCTATTCTTCAGCCTGAGAGAATCTGTATCACGTCTCCTGTCAGACTGTATACTGATGCATCTGAAAAATGGAAAGGCGCTTGACAGATGTGTACTGGCAAGAAAACACTGTGATTGTGTCTGTCCATCACGCAACACCTTGTTTCCTGGTTTCACTCAGGAGAATATGGGAGAGCTATAGAGTCGGTGTCGGAGTGTGTTAGTGTGTGCCAGGGATGACACGACTTTGTCTCTGAATATTGGACAAGTCTATTAGGTGTTCCGAGAGAGAAGAGGATTGTGCAATGATATCTAGAGCTCAGCAGACAGGGAGGAAGGGTGTATATCACACATTTTCTGTGTCGACACATAAAAGGTCTCCAGTTTCTGAGCTGTTCTTTTCAGTGTGCTCCCTTTTTGGGCAGATGCTCCTCCGTGAGCCTCGAAGCTAGAGATAAAGCACCTACACTCAATCTGAGCTATGGGCCAAGCCTCCGTGGAGCTTTAAGTATGGATCTGCACAGAGTCCCCAGTTGTTAGAGGGTCTCTCAGGCAGCAGATGTATTTCCAGACCCCACTTAGCCAGACACAGGGACTTGATCCATGTAGGGGAGGAAAAGCACCACGGAGGTGATGGAGATACCTGCCACCGCCGCAGCATCGGCTGATCTGTTACTGACAAATACTCTCCCTGGGACATGAATCTCCTCCAGATCCCTCCAACAGAGCTGGGGCAGACAAAGAGAGAAAGACAGAGGGGGAACGTCCAAAAAGGACATAATATGCAGAAAAAGTAAAGTGTTTGAAGACATGTCCTGCTTTATACAAAGTTTCAAGGTCGGATTCATCTTTTCAGTGTAATGAGGATGAAGAGAATCCAGGGCTAGTTCATCTCTAATAAACAACATTAAAAAGGGGCATAACATGGACAAATCTCATAAAATTCAACATGAATTTCCTCACAGAAATAACAAAGTACGTGGCTCCATGTGGTTTGCCCCCGCCAAGGTGCATCCAAGGACATTTGAAATGCAGCAGCAATATAATCTTCAAATTCTGTCTTTGTAATGTTCCATTCAGGTTAGATGTTTGTTTTGTTTTCATCTGGCTCGCTCTCTTTTCAAGTGGATTGGAAATTGTTTCTTCATTATTGCTGTCTATTCTTTTCCTGCTCATCATCATGTTGCATCCAGATGAGTGGATGTCAAATATTTCGGCTGTGAAATCTAAGGTAAACATCAAGAAGCTAAATGCAACAGTAAATGATAAAGATGTCATTTAAAGACAGAACATATGCCAAACACTGACCATAAGTAGAGATATCATTTTTGACGAGTTAAACACTGAGGGACCAAGCTGGTGTGCAAGTGTTTCCACCTTATCGCATGAATGGCAACATTTACCGTCTACACATTTGGGAGATTTGTCTCTGACCCTGCATGCTTATACACTGCATCCTCACCTGTCCCTCTACCTCATTTCAGAAGGCTAGGGATAGGGCTACCTCAAGAAAAAGCAAAAGGGCTCTTTTGAAAAGGGAATGTTTTTTTGTGTTAAAGCTGATGGATCAATTCTACAGTGTGTGCAGTTTTAAAGCAACTTCTCAGAAAGGGGGATCAAGTTGACATTTTTTTTTATTATTATGTTTAAAAAGGTGCCAACAGATACAACAAAAAAAACATACATTCTATACCTTCGACAGTCACACCTAGTCTTTGTCAGCGATGCAGTCAGTAAAGCATGCTGCTAACATCCCCGTCATATATGGGGTGACATATAGTACATTGAGAAAAATTGATACATGGAGTTTTTTCTCTCACATTCATCTGGTAATGTTCACTGTTTTCCTGCAAAATGTGAGATACATCAAAACAATACATTTATAATATAAGGTGCTGTTTCTTTTACTAAAATGTATCAATATCACATATTTCAATATTGCTTCAAATTGCTCTTTTCATGTTATGCCTGCTGTCCAGTGAAAATATGATTGAGGCCAACTTTAATGATAGAAAGTGGCAACAATAAATGATTCCTCAGTTTTTAATAAAAATCACTTCTACTTGGCCGATCAAATCACTTTATAGTTTATCCCTCTCACATTTGTGCTAGAACAATTAGTCATTTAATCGATTAGTTGGTTGACAGTCAAGACAGACAGTCGTTGAAGTCACTTAACAGGTAAGAAGCTCTGACATTTATGGGTTCCAGCTGCTCAAATGTGAGGATTTGCTGCTTTTCACTGTTTTCTAACACAGTAAATTGAATACCTCTGGGTTTTGGGCTGACAATTTGAAAAAGTCACCTAATGCTCTGGGAACTTGTGAGGGTGAATTCTTCACAACTTCCTGACATTTTATAGACAAAATAATGAATCAACAAATTGAAAAGAAATAGTTGTCAGATTAATCAATAATGGAAAACATTAGTTGTAGCCCTAACCAATATGCTATCTTTGGTTTTTAAGCATTTACATTTTGAAGACTGAGAAAGTACTTCAGACTATACAGAGAAAAAAAAGAACTGGTCATTCTTTCAGTGTCCACATTTTGAAACAATACTAATGAAACGCCCCCCAATAAAATCTTGTTCCTCATCACTGTATAAAACACTTTACTATGGGCCTCACAAACAAGGATTCTTCTAGGATGGTCAGATAAGAAACATGGGCTGAAAGTGGGGACAACAATGAAATATTGACAACAAAATGAACATTAACAAGATTAAACAAGTCTTCCAAATTAAAAGAACAAAAATATGTTGTTTGTAACTGCCCTTAAGGACAACACATAGAAGGGTTTTCTGATATGGTGCTTCAATCTGCAGGGCAACAACTTTTGTCTGTGCCTTCCAAAAATCAATCAATCAATCAAATAAATAAAGGATAGGGTTATGGTTCAAATTATTACTTTGTTAAGATTATGGGGCCTTGACAAGAGTCATAATTACTACAGCCACTAGAGGGCTCTGTCACTCAAACATAAACAAATGTTGTCTTAGGAGGACAGTCATACAACACAGTATCTACGGACACTACAGCCATGCTAGCGACTCCGAGAGGCTTTACCTGAACACAGCAGTGCTTTGAGCTAACTGCTAATGTTAGCATGCTAACAACCTCACAATGACAATGCCAACATGCTGACATTTAGTAGGTATATGGTTTACCATCTTCACCATTTTGCTAATTAGCTCTACACAAAGTACAGCTGAGGTGGATGGGAATGTCATTACATTTTCAAGTATTAGGTCACAAACCACAGTCATACACAAATTAAAATTCTGACCTGATGTTACTGCAATACAACCTGAGGGGGACATGAATCTCTGTGTCAAATTACATGGCAATCCATCCAACAGAGATTTCACTCAAAACCGTAAATGTCAACGGCTGCACTAAGGGGAAGGCAGGGGATCACTAGGGAACATTAGGATTCATCATCTGGGAACCACAAACGTTGATGGCAATCCAACAGTTGATGAGATCAGTCTGGAGCAAAGTGGTGGACTGACCGACCGACATCACCATCCTGAGAGCCACATCGCTAGTTTAGCAAAAACTACATACAACAGTTTAAGAACACTAGGATAAAGCTCATGATCTGCCACAACAGCAATGCAAATTCAATAAGCCTTTTGCCAATGCCAGCATCAAGTGCAGAGTTGTTACTTCCATAGCAAAACGGACAATAATGCTGCCCAGTCCTCCCACAACCACTTCTCTTGTCAAAGACTATAGTGAACAATCTGACTTTATTTTGTTCAGTCATATTTCCTCATCTTAAAATGGATAATAAACTAAAGTAGCCATAAAGTAGTCCTAGATGACTCGTAGTCCTAGAGGACTCGTGCTCCATAGAGACTCAGACTGTTTGACCCACACACAGAGACAGACAGCAGCTTGATTTAAAAAAAACAAAAAAAACATTTAAAAATCACCCTACAAAGAAAAACTGTGAAGCCACTCTTTAAAGAGCAAAGGCACTCTTCTTAAACTAATTATTCAAGGCTTCAGGCACTTAACATTAGAAAGCCAGCCGGCTGTGCTCTGCATTCAAAATTAACTGAAAATCTATGATATGAGGAGGATTTTGAATCTCCCCAAAATGAATTAATGTCATTCAGGCAAACAATGTTATGCTGTATTAAAGTATGCAATGGATTGATTAATTACTTTTTTCACTGACTGACAAGACTGCTACAGTGGTATATTCATATATCAGTCTGTTCTTTGGCATGATTATCTGAGCCATGCTTTTCACTCTGTGTTTCTCTCTTCATGTTGTTAGTGTCTGCGTGTATGTAATCTGAGCCTGTGTGCGCCTCACCGTCTGTGGGTGGCTGTGTGGGTGAGTTTAGTTAGATTATCCTCGAAATAGAGGAGACGAGTTTATGTTTATAAATGCAGGTTTGAACCTTGAGAATGAGATGTGCAAAGGCCAACAATTTACAGCTCCATGCAATATAATCACTGGCCTCAAAAAGACCTCACTTTTCACTGTGATTCTTTATCAGAATTTTGAAGATTTCAGACACAGAGAGAACTGGAGACATGGAAGATATGATAAGAAAGCAAAAACAGAACAGTGAGATTTGAAAGGTAAGATTTGTGGCCACTTTCTATATCAGCTTACTAATGGAAAAGCTGATTTTAGAGCTGAAACAATTAGTCAATAATTGATTAGTCTAACTCTAAAGTGTTGCTGTGCAAATTAATTTGAAGTTTTGAATTTATTCTCAAGGCAAGTTTACACTCTATTGAGGAGCCTTTCCAGCTCTAACAGTCACTAAT
This sequence comes from Maccullochella peelii, assembly GCA_002120245.1. NCBI lineage: Eukaryota > Metazoa > Chordata > Actinopteri > Centrarchiformes > Percichthyidae > Maccullochella > Maccullochella peelii. The sequence goes on from LKNJ01000261.1 coordinate 97,787, forward strand.
TAATCATCCCGTGTGTTTAAACACATTCTCTCATTTAGTCAAGGAAGTTGGTTTGGTTTCAGAAGTAGGGGGAACACAACAACAATAGTTTAACAAACTAGAAATCCCATGTAATCCTCTGTATTGTAACCCTACTTAAAATCATTTTTAGTTTTCTTTATAGATACCTGATACTTTCTGATTAATTCTTGTCTTTTTAGGACAATATTAACTGTAAATTAAATTACAGATAACATTATTTTTTTAACCTGAAAAGCCTAGTTAGCAAGGCATCTTTTCAGCCCTGAGTAGTGTCTGCAGGTCTTCATTTCAGGCTGCATATAGCCCCAACAACTTCCAGCAATAAGGTAGGGTAAAAAAAGTCCACCAAGCACTCACTGCTGGTCATTAAGCTTGTTGCTTTGAGCGCACGCTAATAATTGAAGGCAACTCAGATAAGTGTGTCAGCATTTTTACTTTATCTTCTCTCATCTGGATTATGGTGGCTGGACAGTAGGAGAACAACGTTCAGACAGACTTGAAAATCAACCTGAAGCTATAAAAATGAGGAGGACAAAAATAGGATTTTGGAAAGCGAGGGGACATATCTCCCCATCTCCAGGGGAAATTACGCCCTTGCATTTATTGTGCTCATAACATTGACTGTATGTTGAACACATCTGAGCAGTAAGTCCTGTGTGCATGCTCTGAAATCTGGCCAGCGCTGAGTAAGCGATGAATAGCCATCAAAGGTTGGTGTTGATAAATTGGCAATAACACAATCAGGCGAGCCGACCATCAGCACTACCTGCAGAGAAGAAGACCTTTATTGTGAAGTAGAAGTACCATCAAGTTCTGAGAAGGTGCGGAGAATGAGGCTTCTTCGGCAGGTGTTGATATAACCCCGGATGTCAACACTCATCTCAGATGCACTTAAACCGACAATGGGTTTGTTTAATCTTCCTAGCTTCCTGACACGTTCTTTGCAACTGAAGGCCAATGGAGCAGCGTCTGGGTTATGATTCAGCACTCAAGGTTTTCTTGCTCTCTTTTTCTGTTGTTTTTTTTTTGTATCTGCCTATTTTTATTCAGTCTAGGCTAATGGAGGAGATCTTGATACAAGCAGTGGAATTTTGTCAATTGACTTTTAAAAAAACAAGACAAAGTTCATTATTTGGCAAGAAAATGTGATATTGACAATCAAGTTCAAACTGCTTTGAGGATGTTATCTAAGCTTGTTGACAGGTCTGGCCAAGTCCCCGACTGCTTCATCTGACTTCGTTTTGTACAGACAGTCCTCTAGCCATCTGTTTTTCTCTCATGCGCATCGTTCCTGAGCAGAAAAATCTAATATACTAGAAGAATATATTAGTAAAATAGGCTACAAAGAAAGCTTATTTAATGTGCCCATTATCAGAACAGCAAGTAGCAGACACTCTAATGCTTCCTCTTCATTCAACTAAATACTTTACATGGACATAATCATGATTTATCAATGCACACGGTCTGACATAAAAAAATAATAATCATGCTATAGAAATAAGACTCCATATTTCCAACAAAAAGCGCAGACAGCAGCACTCCAGAGTATTTTAAGCAGGTATGAAAGAAAGCCTCTCTATATTGCTTTCTGAAGTAGAGGAGGGTTTGAGCTGGAAACCTCAGAAACAGGTGAGCTCAGAGGTTTCCCGTTCATACATGTTCTCATGGTGTACATAAAAAATAACAAAAAAACACTGAGCTGATGAGCTGTGTGTGTGATCAGTTTCCTTTTTCAACTGCCGCAGTCGTGACTTGTCAATTGTTTAAGTAGGGAAGAGAAAATACAGTTGGTAAACAAAATAATGTAACACTCTAGCCACTCTCATCAGCATTGTTTTTGGCAAAAAAGCTCTAAAAATCCACTGTACACTACCTGCCCAGCACCAAACTGCAGACAGACAAAGTAAAGGCCTAGCTGGTGAACACAGTGAAGCATTTAGCAGCCAAAGAGCCAGATATTTCTCTCAGGAGTTGGTGGAGACCAAAACGGAGCTAAAAGGAGAGTGAATATTGAACTTAAATCTCACTAAAATGTCAACTAATGTACTGTAATGAACTGTAGTTTGCAGTTACTAAATTTGTCATTTTTCATAAAGTGTTTTTTATTTTGGTACTCCAAGCATCAGATAGGGTGTCGAGGCATGTTTTGGGTCTATATATAATGTACATATATTGCATGTTATCCCCCAATCTCTCTCTTTCCTAATTTCTTGTCAGCTCTCTACTGTCCATCTCTCTAAAAAATGCAAAATGTCTGCGCCCCAAAAAAATCTGTGTCATAGTTTCTATCCAGGTCTTAAAACTTCTCTAAAACAGATTTAAACTTCAGAAACAGGTACAAAACTATGTTGTTAATATGTTTGTCAGGTACAGGTCCGAACCTTCCCACACAGACCTAAATATTATACCACTAACCCACACAAGGACATCTTTTTTTTTTTTTTTCCCCCCCCACTTGTTTTTATTTTTATTCTTGCAATGCCAAACCTTGACAGCAGGCACTCTGAAATGGTAGACGGGTGCTCTGTGGGTCATTAAAGGTGATCACCACTGTGTAGTTCAAACTGATCAGGACAGCTATGCATAGCAATGAGCATCTGTGTGTGAATTACAGCATCAGAGTGAGAGGGTCCTGTCCTAGAGGAGGTAGAAGTCATACAACCTGTCAGGGGATCCAATTATGGCCATGTTCCTCTGCCACCTCACGGCGCACACCCCAATGTTGTGTATTCCCCCCTAAACCTTCCGTCTACACTCAAGTTAAGCCGTCTCGCCTGCAGCATTTGTGAATATTTGAAAGTATTGCCGGAGGAAGAAAACGAGGCTGGCATTTCTCCTTCAAGAGAAGTGGCCTGGGTACCCTGGTGGCAGAAAGTCTCTGCCTGCAAACATAACACGTTAAATCAAATACACAAAAGGCTCTCTGCGTCTTTGTCACTGCTTAACTGTTTAAGAAATTCTCCCGCATGTTGTCACAGCAGGTTCAAGATTTTAAGTAACAGTGACAGAGAGATAGATGAAGAGAATGAACTAAAAATACAAACAAGTCCTCAATTAAAAGATCAGCTGGCACAATCATCAGGTTTTTTTTTTTTTATCCATCTCTCTGGGACACAACACATGAATCACAGCTCAGTGGAGAAGATGTTAAGACTCAAGACTCTAATGTGGTTCTGAACAAAAGGTTCAGAAAAGATGTTTAAGCAGGCCCAAAAATCTAAACAATAGAGATTTAATGTCAAAATTAAGTTGCATTCAATATACTTAACCACCTCTTAAATAACCACACCTGAAAACGCAGTGAAATTTACTTGCACACTAAAGCTACCTCCCATACACCACTGATCGCAGAAAGAGGGGCCTGCAAACAACAAGGAGAGTTAATGAGGAACACAGGCACCTGTGACATATGCAGACAATGTAGTATATTATTGCACCAACTCCATTAAAAATGACTGAGATGCAAAATACCAGCTGTCAGCTTTGGCCTCAGCAAAGGCGTTCTGCAACACACTCAAGTACACTATGAAACTACTCATTTAGCCAAGCCTAGTGCCTACATTAACCCTGCTACAGCACGCCAGGGATTAAAATCACATACTGTACAATTACCATTAACAGTGTCCTGTTTACCTTTTATGCACCACTCGCCACTAGGCACACTGTGCACAGTGACATGAACAAAGGGCCAAACTTTTTAAAATGTAGTGCAGCAACATCCATGTTGATCAGCCACGCAACATGACAAGAGTCAGGTTTTCATGAGTTTTATATAACAGTAACAATAATGATAATTATCTCGATAGAATTTTCCTCAATAGAAATATAATAAATGTTTGATAAATGTTGGATATAATTAAACCACCTATACACTAGGAGGCGGGGGGGCACTAATGCACCTTAAATGCTATTTGCCACCTGCCATCAAACAGAAGAAGAAGACGGACAGCCAAACACAGCGGCTACAGGCTTGTAGATAGAGCAGAATCAAAATAACAGCGGTAGGCGAAATGAGCGACACCGGAGAAAACACGGCTCCAATGACCAGCTCGAAGCAGGAAGAAGCCACTGTTAACAGGAAAGGCCACTCAACTTCAGTTGTTCAGAGGTATTTTGGCTATTTGCAGTCTGACAAAAAACAGCCAGCTAAGACGGGAAAACACCACAAACCTGTTTCATCATTTGAAACAACAACACCCGTTAGAACACGCAGAAAGTAAGAAATTATAGTCTCAAACGAGTGTTGTTAGTGGACCTTCGACAAGTACTGGGCCAGTAAGTGCGACAACCCAGCAGCAAACTATGGTATCAGCAATTTCCAGCACCGTGCCTTATGACAAAAACAAAACACACAAACATTTACAAAATGTTTAAAACTGCCTGTACAAAGGATTCTGACAATAAAAAATATAGTTTAAAACCACAATTCACCATATGGTTTCTTCAACTTTCAGTCAGGAGCAAAAATCTGCCTTTAAACTTGAAAGAAGTAATGATTTGACATTTATCATGATAATTATCGATATCGACTGATTTTTTCATTATAACATTTTTGGCCATATCGCCCAGCCCTACCACTAACATCATAAAATATGAAATAAAACATTGATCTTTAGGGAGAAAGAGAGGTGCTATTTCACTCTGTCAATGCCATACACTTAATGAGTGTGGCTATAGTTTAGGCAATCATCTAATTAAACTGGTCATGAGACGAGGTGCGTCAGGTTCTGAGTGGCTTGTCACCTCGGCTATTTCCTAGACATGACCCTTCTATTTAATTAAAGACAGAATTGTGAAAATTGTACACACCTTTCCAATTAAATGCATTCAAATAACAACATTTTGAAAAGACTGCTGACTGGTCTGAGCAGATTACACCTAGTGACATACAACACTGCACCATGAAAGGCTGAAGAGATTACCTGCAGGACAGGTTCACCTGTCAGACTGAGATATGGGATTATTTTCCCCAAAAATAAATCCTCCTCTGAGAAACTTGCATCTACTGATACATTTAAAACATGTGTGAAACTAGCATAACTTGGGCATTTGATTTAAGTAGGAATATAGTTTTAATTAAAGTAAGTTTTGTTTTCCACATAAAGAATTGTAAGCTAATTAAAGGTTATTGTTTATGGGAGAATATGAGTTATGAGCCTGGCAATGTTGGCTACCTTAGACCACATAATGCAAGCCGATAGCAGACAGGAAACATGATGTTTCCTGTGACTCACATCTGATCTTGCAAAAAGTAAAAAAAAAAATAAAATAAAAACATACATCCATGACCTTACCTTCATGTTCAGCTTTACAACAACACAACGAAGCTCAACACCTGCCACTGTAAAATCTGGAATCTACTATGTGTGGATAAATCCAGCCAACATGTCGTCATTCATGTGTGGGCCTCAGACTACGAAGGAAATGGGAATACACCATCTAAGACATGTACTGTAAACTATGCAGCAGATGGTTATGACTTTAAGCATATTAAACTCACAAATAAAAAAAAGTCTTGGAGCAGACAATGCCATAAACATTTTAAGGCTAAAGGTTGACATGAGTGTAGCAGAAGAGCAGTAAACAGTAAGCAGCAGCTCAACAGAAGAAATGCAATTATGCTATGAAGAACAGCAAAGCAAGCTGTGACATTAAACTCATGACATTTCTAATGCTTAGCTGAATATGAAGTGTCTGGACAAAATGTGTATGTGACCACTTATCTTATGCATGACAAAAGCCATGCAGAGTATGCCATGAGGCCAATATTACAGGGAAATAATAGCCATGTCATTGAGCTGTGTGCAAGAGAACAATAATGTTTACATATCTACAGCCAATTTACATAATTATCTTCTACCAAGTTTGCAGTGAGCCAAAGGGAAATCCCCCCCAAACAACAACAACAATCCAATCAATGGGTAAATACGCCCCAAAAACCAATTCATCCCATAACACTTAGGCTATAACACTCAAATAATGAGTGCTCATATTTCACCACCAAGTAAATTAACAACATGACAGCATTAAAATTGCACGTGCCAAACAACAACCCTAAAAACAAATTCAGCCAGCAAAAGAAGTTGATTCAACAAAAACATTGCACCTGGGTGGATCCAGCAGTAAAACAGCAAACATTAGCAACCAGCAGAAGCAAAGAGATCATCAACAAGCAGAGCAGTAAAACAGCCAGCAGCCTCACAGCACACATCAGAGCCAAGACATCAACTCACAATATGCAGGTTAGCACAAACAGCAGAAACTTACCTTGTGAAGTGAAGCAGTCATCTCGGACTTTGGTCTGGTCCCAAGCTGCAGACATCATAGGAAACTCTGCTCCTAGCTTGAAGTTCCGTTTGAGGCCACAGCTGATAGGCTAACCAACAGAGTGTGCAGCACAAACACCATTTCTCCACCAAGTCTCGTGAAACCACATGTAGCTTGTTTAAATCTATGTAGCTGTATATGAAATGCAGAAACATGAGTCTGCAGCAATGTTAGCAGCATAGTTGGTAAAATGAGCAGAGCAGCAGAGTTAAAAAAACCCAAAAAAAAAACAGGTAAGAGGACTGATGGCTTAATTGGACAGCCATTTTCAAAAGGGTGCGTGACATATAAATTCCAGCCAGTGGAGTAGGTCATGTACGAACACGTCACCGTTCCTCCCACCTGATTGGTTGCTCGATTAATTAATTGGTTTTTCATTATGATATTGTAAATGTATTGTAAATCTTTGGAATATCTTGGTCAGGAAATTGTGTTTTTAATGTTTTAATTTTGAGTTAATTTCTCTCTTATTCCTCTTCATGTCTGTTATGTTGGGTTGTTGAGTAACTAATACATCATCTCAAAAGGATTTTGATCCATTTAACCATTTCGGTTAAGTAATAATAATAAGTCTTAAAGGGGAATTTCACTCAGTTTACACATCAAAGTCTGTTTACAGGTGCAGTACTAAGGTAACTGCATATGTGAAAAAAGTTCTTTAAAGCCTTTTGTGAAGTCTGATAAACTGCCTCAAGTTTTCCAACCTTAAAGGTACTTAAAGGGAAATAAAACCATTAACATCCAGTTTTTTCTTTTTACCACCCTTTACGTGAACCCCAGAAAGAGTAGCTGCTGTTGTTACAGTAGCTAATGGGGATCTAAATAAACAATAAACCACCCTGATGTTAGAAGTGCTCATAGTAAAGAACTGCATGAGTACCAATTGTACAATTTTATATTTTTTGTCACACAAGAATGAGCACCTTCCTCAGTATTATACATAGAATTACTCCACTAAACATGTTCTTTGAGTAGCAACCTGCAGCACTCTAGCATTACAACAGTTAAACTCTTAACATATATATATATATATATATATATATTTTTATAAACATATATTTGACAGTTTATGATAAAAGAGCCCAGCTTCCTTTCAAGAGAAACCTTTTGCACTCCAGTGTCACGCTACTCCTTGCGCTTGGCAGGCTGTTATCCACCCATCGTTTCTGAAGTGCGTAACCTCATTAGTAAGTGGACTATATGCAAGGTGGCTGAGAGAGAGGCTGCATGGTTTGTAATGAACAGAGATGAGTAATGCTACTTAGTTTAATTTATTCAACAGGATGGGAAATGTCTGCTTTAAGGCATTTCCTGTCAAGCATAACACAATAGAGTCATATCCAGGTCTAAGTCAATCTACCTCTCCTGCTTTCACAAATCACATCTAATTTTTTTGTCAAAATGAATTGTGGACACTTACAACCCTCATTTCAGTACACCTGGGCTGCTTGAAGTCCCTAAAGCAGCCTCTTAGAGGCCTGAACATCAATTAAATTTCAGTCAAAGTGCCCTTGTGGAGTTTTGTGTCTGCCTTTGATGTTTCTTGAAGTGAAAAGAATTAAGAGATATACAAGTGCACTACAATAAAAAAGGGTAAAAATTATTCTAAAAATAATAAAACATCAGACAAAACCACATTTGTTTCACAATCATACTTTACTTCCACAGAAATACAACCAGTACACAGTGAAAACAAACTGAGAATGAAGTTTTTCTTTCATCTTGAACTGAGGTCAGCAGCTCTGTGTTTGTGTGTGTAAGCGTTGGCAGATTAATGAATAGCACTGACTGTCAAAGTAGTACCTCCCACTATAGGACCAGCACTTTCGACCTATGGCCTCTTATTGATGGCACAGCACCATCTTCTGCTCTGGTGTTTAACATTTTGCCTTTGACCTTACAGTTAAACATTTAAGGTCAACACGCCTCGAGGTTATTGGTCTAACATGGAATGGAAGGATGGCAAGGAATTTTAGAAGGAAATAAACAACATATTAAAGAAAAATGGGGAAAGGCGTCAAAACTCCAACAGAAGATTAGCCAAAACACCCTTGTCAGATTTTTGGTTCAACCTTTATTGCTGTCTCACTTGGCTTCCTACAAAAATATGATTTTGCAACGATTTTACACACTGAAAAAAATAAAAGAAATCAACACTGATCCTGTAAAGCCAAATGGATTCTTAGTAGCGTCAAAATCCAGTTTAATGTTCATTCAGCATCAACAACTAACCTCATTTAAAGTGCTTCAGATTAGAATTTTGAAAAAGCTTTATTGGCTCTTTTTCATTTGCATAAAAGGTCGCTAAAAATATAGTGTAGCATTCCCTCATCTTTTTGTTTCAAACAATATTGCACAGTATACTGGAAGCAGCTGATATTGGAGATTATGTAGTGATAAATACAGTGACCTTGCATATTATGGGAAGAACAGCTACACTACAGTGCTTTTTCTGCTTTAACACTTTAAACTTCTAGGTGGAAATTCAGCTATGATGAAAATGACAATTGTAACACTTGAGTGGTGGGTTTTGAAACTGCTGTAAAAAAGAAAACGTCAATGGACTGTACTGTAATGTCTGTTGCTGCTTGGACAAGTCAAAACAAGTATAAGAGTACAGTTACAAAAATAGACAGAGGCATATTTGCCATTTCAAGCTTTGGATTTTACTTTAAAACCATCATCAGGAGCAGATGGAGGTTTTTTGGCCACTTGGGAGCAGCGAAAACAAGCTGTAAACACCAACATATTATCACCTTATAAACTTGATATGGCTAACGTGTTATCTTACAGTACTTACTCATGTTTGTGTTCACCTGACACATGTAAGTCCAATATTTCTTCTCCTTTCAGCTTTGTTTTGCTCTCCACCGACTCCTGAGGGAAATTTCTGGCTCTTTAGCTCTTTATCTGCTAAATGCTCCACTATGTTTACCAGCTAGCTGCTAACATCACTCTCAGCGGTACAGTGCTGAGCAGGTAGTGCACAGTGGGTTTATGAGTGTTTTTGCTGAAAACAGTTAAAGATTATCTGTGGATTGTCACTACAAGCAACTCATTTTACATACACACAGTCATTTTATCCATTAATATAAAAATATAGATTATAGCAGCTTTAAAGTAAAACCGAAAGCTTGAAATTGCAAATATGCCTCTGTCTTTTTTTACAGTAACTCTATACATATATATATGTATATGTCCTAAATATCAGTGGATTACCTGGTTAGAGTCAAGTAATGTGTCTCAGTTGATGTGCATCTTCAGTGTACTGCAAAAAAACATCTTCATAGATAGATAATGTGTACTAGGTGAAGAAATACAGTCCTGTGCCATTCAGAGTAATAATATCAAACAACCTGGCCGCTTTGCTAACTTTTTTTCCTGTTGTGCATTGCAGCTTAATAATATGTTGAGTCTTCTTGCAAAATAAAAGCATTAGAATTGATCCAACTAGCTGCAGAGAGTTTTCAACCCACTTGTGGTTTTATTATAGCAAAGCTAGCAAGACTGATTGGCTTTACTGCTAAACTGAGCAGGGACATTGATTTGGAGATAGGGAATACAGCACAGGGAGAGAAGGATGGCACTGCCCTGCTTTCCCTGGCATGGGTTTGCCTTTGGCCTGTGGGCAGACACATCTCTCTCTCTCTCTCTCTCTCTCTCTCTCTCTCTCTCACACACACACACACACACACACTCATCCAAGAGAGAATCATTGGCAGCCAGAGGTGTCTGGAGACGCACATACATACAACACACACACACACACACACACACAGACACACAAACACAGACAGCGGGCAACATTGATTTCCTGTTTGGCATTACTAAACAGTGAGTGACACAGCTGAGGGGATTGGGCTATTCTCTGGACCACAGTGTGCACAAACAAACATGCTATGTATTCTGTCTCCCTCTCCTCTCTTATAGACACCTTCACGACATTTTATAGACAAACACTCACAAGCAGAAAAGTCTGCCAGAAACTGATCATATCGCCTTCACTATTTCATCTCTACATCTCTTTTTCTTTGCTCTCTCTCCTCCTGCTCTGTCTTATTGTCTCTCTCTCTCTTTTGCATCTTTCTCATGCTCTGTATGTATCTTTCTGTCTCCATTTCCGTTTTCATTAAAAGAAATGGGTTTTTCTTGGCTTCACAAAGCGGCGTTGACTGCTTGGCTGGTTTGGCACAATGTTGAACCATCAGGTAAACAGGTAAACACGTTTTATCAGCCACATGGAGCCACATTTGCAGCCTCTACCCATTTCCAGGGTAATCTAGAGACAGCCGTCTTTTTTTTGGCAACAGCGGACAGATGGATCAATGTGTACTCGGAGAGTTCATTTTGTGTGAGCTAGCAAAACAACACAAATGCACTTTTATGCGTTCTCGAATTCGAATTCTTTGAATTCAAAGCGTGTGTATATGTAGGTGCACTTGTGTGGCTACTGGGAAGTGTGAGCTGATGTGTGTGTTCCCTCCGAGTTTTGTGTCTCTTTGAGTTTTGTCAGAGTTCCTGTGCATCTATGTAACTTGTGTGCCCGGATGTGTATACGTGTGATGCACCTCTCTCTCTCTCTCTCTCTGTCTATGTAGGGTGCATTATTGGATGCAGTAGACCGGACAGTGCTAGAGGCGTACACCGAGCAGTCACGCGGCGTGACAGAGAAGAGAGCAGAGTTGCTGTCAGAAGGCCTTTTTAACACGCTGCTGCTCTCCGTTTGGGGACATTTCGGGAGTGTTTGACTGCAAAAGGGCTCCGCGAAGGAGAGATAAACACAATTCTCCAAAACTCCCACAGAAACACGCCCCAAAGGCTCCCTACCTGAAAATACTGCGCTAATACCTTTGATGTTCCCAAAAGAGATGCAGGAGAGCAAGAGGAAGAGAGAGACGGGGGGGAACGACAACAGCTCATACACTCAAACACACACGCATATATATACCAGGCAGCAGCTTCACATGTCAAATGAATGAAGCTGATGTTTCCAAGTGTGGGTCATTGAGGGAAGGCAGTGTGCATTGTAAAAATAGCCCTCTTAACAAGTTATTTAATTGACTCCCCAAATTGTTTTTCTTAAATCAAGTGTAACTTTTCTCAACCCGAGTTTGACTTGTTCAATTTTCTTACACCACAGTATGATGTCATCTAATGAGGCAGATTGCTCATTTGAAGTTTTTTTCACTCAACTCAACAAATTTATTTGCTGCAAACTGGAAACAAGTGACATTTCCTCACATTACTGGAAGATTTTTGTGTTGTGTTTGTCTTATAGTAAGGAGACTGTAAGATATTAAATGAGTGTTATTACATGCTGTCTCCCCCCTCTCTCATCACACTTCCTGTTACTCTTCTCTGTTTTTTAACTAAAAATGCGCAAAGTAACCCTGAAATAACAGACACTTTTCAGATTGTCAGAGTATTTTGTGTGTGTGTGTGTGTGTGTGTGTGTGTGCATGGATATGAGTGAGCCTACATTGTACCTGAGCACACTTAAGTGTGTGAGTGCTTTTCTACACCGCTCTTTTCCGGTACATTATGAAAGCTAATTCCTCACACACTGTTTCTCCTAATTATATCTTCACCACCAGCATGGTATTATTTTTTATAAGCCTATATTTCCATCTGAGCTGCATTTACACAGAAGGTCTGCCACCCCTTTTGCTAATATGTGCAGGGTTCAAAAGTTCACTCAGGATGTAAGCGTAGCAAACTGAACTAGAAACACGTATGTACCTAGAGTGTGGAGTGCTTTCCTCTTTGTGCCTCACCTCTATGTCTCTCATCTCTCATTTTCATACCTACACACACACACACACACACACACACACACTTACACAAACACATATTTTCATTCTGGACGTGACAGCTCCAGAGCACTTTGACGAATTTGCTTTTCAGTCTCTAGCCCCCCATTCCACTTCTACTGTTTTGTTTTTTTTCCCATTTCTTGTTTTTTTCCTCCATCTTCCCCTGGGCCTTCTATTACACTGCAAAGGTCACATTCACGTCACCTCCATGTTCAAAACCAAATGCACCTGTGTGTCAGAGGGCACAGCTGTGTGAGAACAAGTGAACTTAGACTTTAAAATGTGATATATAATAGCCAGCGGTTATTACAAAAGAACACAAAAAGCTGACTTCTCTGAATGGTACCACTATTTGTACTATTTGCATCAGCAGCATTCATGTGCATGTGCTAGGCTGGTAAACTGGACATGTATACATTATTTCTTCTATGCATTCCGCTCAATCTGAAAACTGTCATATACTACTATGGATTGTTGTGAAGATAAGATCCTGCTACATACTATATTTTGATAAATCAGTCAGGCTGGAGTTGTAGATGCTACTTTAAAAACAATACAGCAGACACAATACCAATGTCAACGACACAGGCAGTCCCTGAATGGTCCATATGAGGGTTAATGAGCTTAGTGTATGTTCCTTTGACACTCAAAAGCTTAAACAATCACACTGTTATTATGGGTGGAGAGAGAAGGGGATGAATATCAATGTCAGAGTGATTCCAGTTTTGAGTTTTGATAGGTTGGTTTAAGCTCCTCAGGGAATCTTTGGCTTGGGGAGGCATGAGCGACTCAAAGGGATCAGGATCTTGGCTGACCCAGCGTCTTTGAGCGTCCCCTGGTTGGGCTCCTCTAGGCTGGAGTTGGTGCACCGTGGATGTCTGCAAGGCTCTGATGCTCTGCGAGGCTGAAGCATTGAAGTGCAACTTAGACTTCGAGCCTGCACCTGGGGTCCAGCGTTAAAGCAGGGAAGGCCTCTAGACGGAGGGGGCAGCTGCTTGGTCCGGTTAGCCAGAGGCCCTAAGGAACACCCCGGCTTCAGAGAGGCAAAGCCACCAGTGCCCCCTGGCTTGAGTGCAGGGACAGACACACGCTTGTGAAGGCGAGGAGGCTGCAGCATGCGAGGGCAAGTCGAACCAGCAGATCCAGGAGTGTTAGAGCTCTGCAGTATCACGGCGGGGGCTTTCCACTCATACTGTGCTGCAGACTGAGCTGCTGATGCTAGACTGTCTCTGGCAGTTACCCCCCGCAGAGCCCCAGAGCCTGGGCAGTGCAGGTGGGTACTGAGGAGATGACTTAGCTTGTCGGGGTCTGCTGGCCCAGACACATCTGCCATAAGGTCTGCAAGAGGACGGTCAGCATCTATATGGGTTCCTTCCTCTGATCTACTCTTTGTGAGGTCACTGCGGCCCTCGGTGGGGGGAGTTTTTATTAGTCTTCCCTGGCGGAGGTGGTCGTTGAGGCAGGGGCTGAAAGGCTGTAGTATTTGAGGCTGCAGAGAAGAGGAAAGATATGTTAATAAGATTAAAATTTTATATTTTAAAAATGAGTATAAAATAGTCATGGAATAGACAGTGTATAATGAGGTAGGACTCAGGACTGAGTTGTTTTTATCATGTTCCAGAAATGGCTGGTTTTAAAAATGTCTTTGAACCCTGTGGAATCCAGGCTTTTGAATATTTTGCAGCTGCAAAGGAAATTCAGAATCAAAAAGCGAACTGAGGATTCTGCCCTTCTTTGACTTGTTTATTTACTTTTCAATATCACAGTCTGTTTCCACCGCCAGTCGCTGAACTATTCCTAGAATGGGCAAGGCAAAGTCGCAGAGGAAGCCCTGATTCAGCACTTAAAAACAAGCCTAGGAGAATAACCTTGCCATGTGAGTTCCTGGAATCTACTGAAGTCTTTGAGTTATTCTGTGATCGCAGCTGCAGAGGAGCTTCAAAACATTCAAACTGAGAGCCACAGTGCCTGCTGCCTGAGTAAAAACGTGCTGAGCTGTTAACCGCATGAAATTTAGACCAACCATGGTGTTGTCCTCCACCGGGGGACATACCATACAGGGTATGAACACAAACTCATGAACACCTGTACAATCTAATGCAATCCTATAACAGCCCTACTGTCTTAGTGAAGCTCATTTATGTTCAATATTTGTTGTGCTACAGAGCTGCTAATTATCCAGTATCCAGCAATCCACAACTCTCTGACACAGACTCAACAAAAACTCATTATGTCTTAACAGAGTTAGCCTTTGTTTCAACACTCCTACATTTAATTGATTAAAGATTGTACAAGTGTTGATGATATATCTGTCCACTACCTGCATTTGCTTTATTTGTTTTAGCTTGAAGAATTCACAGATTCTAGATACTTTCTGCATCACAGCTCCACTTAATAATAATAATTTAATATTGCTTTTACATGAGGTACCACTATATGTCTGGATGATGTATAGTGCTGTAAGATAACTTTAACCTTCTTTTACAACAACTACTCTGGACCACATTTTCAGATAAGCACCAGAAGATCAACAGTGCAACATTAGTTCATACAAACACCAGCAAAAGCAGAGTTGCTCAGATTAGGAAAACAGCCAATATTAAGCTATATATAAATATCTTATACAGTATACAAGCACATGAATTACATTCTGAATAGCTTATGACCTCAACATCTATAAAAATCCTTTGTACCATTTCTTATGTTAACCTACTTAGTTTGAGACTGATTCTGTAAGGCATACCGATGTCGCAGTTTTCAGAAATCAGAGGACATGATCTATCTAAAGAATCTGAATCCACCTGGAACCATCTAAAGCTACAAAAAAGCATGAATTCAGTTTTAGCAGAAACAGACCCACAGTGAGTTGAAAGCAAAATGATCTCAGAGGATATGAATATATGGCAGTGCGGGGTCAAGCTGCTCTGCCTTTTGCCTCAGTCATTTGTATTGTGAGTGGGAGTAAATGTCCGAGGCCACAGCTCCATCTCCTGGTCCCCTGCCACAATGTGTCCACTAGCCTATTACAGAACCCTTGTCCACCTCTCAGTGTCAGTTTGTAGTTGCATGTTTTTCAAGCAAGGAAAATGCTGTTTTTAGACTTCAAAGTTTGTCATTTAAAAACCCCTACATAAAGAATGTTTCTGTTGCTTATTACAATAGCTCCGATTAGTCTGCCACTTGAATCATGAGTCTTTTTTTAGCACCGACACACAGTCAGGGTACTCCCTACTGACTACCATAGTTCAAAACAAAATAAAGGACTTTGTTCTAATCCACAAATAATTAATATAATCTTATTTTCTGTTTTGTTCACAACTAAGCAAAACACACTGATACATTATAAATACAGGCCTTGTACTATTTGTCCATTCCCATGAGATCACCTGTAATATATGATACCTTAACTGTGAGGTTTGCAATGAGTGCATATATTTATAGCTGGCCCAGCTGGAAGAAGCCTCTGTCAGTGATAGCAGCATGCAGTATCTATAGGGTCACAGTCAATGATTATTTGCATCTACAGCTGTCTGCTGCAGATACTAATAATTAGCAGCAATCATTTTGAGTTATTTGCTGCACTGGCAAGAAGTAAATATCTCAGCTCACTAATGATAGCTATCCCTTTAAAAGAAAATCACCAGTCTAACCAAGAAACGCGCCAATTTGAGGCACCTGGAAGATGTCAGGGTCCACCATAACCAACCTCATCTCCAGCCTCTCTCACCATGAGGAAAGTCTGTTTGTAGAATTTGAATAACGATGTAAATGATCCCCATTATGTCTGTGGGAAGACAATGTGAAAGCAGCACAAGAGCAGATGAGGGTGGCAATATGGTGGCACTCCATTTCAAAGCTAGATTAGACTCCCTAGTAGCCTTTAATATAGGTGGTTGTGAAAATGGCATGTGTTTGAATTTGAGTGTGAGAGCAGAGGATGTGTGATTATACGGATTTGTCTTTTGCTTGCTGCTTAACTGCTTTGATAGGGGAGTTAGAATGAAGGCGATTGCTCAGGACAGCAGTAATATGTATTCACGTCCAATAACACGGGTATTCTTAAAGGTTATTCCTTTCAAAACACTTCACCCAAATCCTTCAAGGTGAACAACTGGAATAATAAAACACTTGTTCAATGAATAAAATACAGAAAAACAAATCCACACAGAGAGATTTACCAATGCATGCATAACGGTTCTTGTATACTTAAATTTGATAGGATGGAAGAAATTAAAAAGACACCAATGTAAAACTGAGAATAACTAAAGAAACAAGCCAAAACAACTTTCAAAATCCAACAAAGAATAGGTAAATAAAATATGAAAAAAAAGAAAAGAAAAATGACCATAACTAAAACAGAACATACAGAACATCAATGTGACCTCCATTAACAAAAGCAGACCAAAGTTCCAAGTAAAGATACACAAGATAAAAACCCCTGAAAACTGAACGCAAAGCATGCAAACGCAGATGTAGAAGGGCATGCTTCTGACGCCAAACCACAACCCAGCGTGCAGGAGGGGGTCCATGTTGACTGCATGTTAAAGAAAGGGTTACTCTACCATGCTGTGTCATAGAAGTACTGCACTAGGTGCTCCACTCCTTGTCACAGGCATTATGTGTGGGGAGGCAAAGATAGAGGAGAGAGATGACATGGGAGATTCAATTTCAGATTTCTGAGTGACAGAGATGAGATGAGGAGAAAAAAGGGTTAAAAGACAGGAAGAGAGGGTGGAGTGAGATCCTTGCAAGAAAAGGTCACACATTAGCACAAAAAATAAACCAATTTAATGCAAAATATAATTAATGCATCATCCATTCAGCAAAACCTGTGTGAAGAGTCCAATTCCTTCTCTAATTTCAGAACCGGCAATTTCTATTTTCTTTTCTAAAGACCTTTATTACTGGCAAGAACTCTTTGCTCGTTTGTTTACAGCCAGAGCTCCCAGTGGGGGGTCAGAGCATTAAGGGGCTCATCCGTTGTTACTCATCTCATGTCTAAATATGACTGAATGCCGACTATATTGTAGTATGTTTCAGTGTCATTACCTCTTTTCCTCCACTGTACAGACGTTCTTTTGATACTCCATGTTTTTTACTTAGTTAGACCATGCAATCTGCTGGTAGGAGGAAATGTACTTTGACTGAATGCTGGGCTGTACTCACAACTTTGTAAAAATAGTCTATAAACCCAAGTGCACTTGATATTGAAATAACCTGAGATATACTAAAAAAAACACACCTGTGCCACATGTTGTCATTCTTTTTATTGGCCTCCTCTGCTTCGTACCTCATCAGCACAGCATAATACAAAAGATTCACTGAGATAAGTGAGCCTGTTGTGACTGCGCTGTCATTTATGCGGTCCTGTCTTTCTCAATGAAGTTCAACTGTTTTAGTCTACAGAAAAATGTTTTCATTGTTTTGCTGTTATATCCAAAGCAAAGATCAGATTATGGTCATGTGTACTATTTGTTCAAAAACAGAAGATGCACCCTCTGTTAGAGGAACAAACCGTTCAAACCAGTCTACAAACAGTGGAGGGGAGTAAAGTGAGGATTAGAAATACAGGTATCTCCAGGTTTTAGAAAGTCGGCAAAGTTAGCCAGTTTCTTATTGAACACAGCTAATTAAGTGGAACTGAAGCTATAAAGAACAGCAGAAAATGAATTGTTATGGGACAAGAAGTCAGGCTGTGTTTAGTAAAACAACAAGAAAAACTATTTTGCATGCTACTAATCTTGTTCCAAATGAATCTAAAAGTAGACACTCAGCACAAATAGTCCTGTAATGGCACAGTGAAAAAAAAACTAACTGGAACTAAGATATTTCAGTAGGCTAGAGGGTTTTAATTGGACATGAAGTTAAACTTTTTCAGGCCATTTACAGACGCCTGGATATGCTGTGTTATGAAAAGATGAAGAAGAGGCTACAAAGGATGTTAGTGACTCACTCTGTCTGCGCTGGGGCATGCTGGTACGGGTCAAGCCCTGGTGCTGTGCCTGCCACGGGGACAGCAAGGGGGTGGGCAGCACACCCTACGCAGAGAAAAACACAAAGGACAAAAGGCATGACGTACCAGAACACACACACACACACACACACACACACACACACACACACACACACACAGACAGACAGAGAGAGAAGCATGCTAACATAGAAAACACACACTCACAGACATAAACACATTGTTAATGAGTATAGATAGCCCAATCAACACAGCACACAAAAACACACACAAGTAGACATGTGGACACACAAAAACGGATACACCATCCATCCATATGAGTCCATGTTAATAAAGCAAAATGAAGCCCTTAACATCAAGTCTCCCTCTTTTATTTCCTCTTAAGTAGTTTTTTGGTTGGAAAAATAATCCCCCACAGTATCATATACTGTATCGGCTTGTTTGAACTATTGATTGAAGCTACATACATAAATTAAGTTTACACTGTGAAATATTCAACCCAGGATCCATGTTTTTTATGGCAGCACTATTCCCCCAAACGGAAATATTCTGTCTTGCGCGTAATTCTAGACCCATTTCCCCAAAAATTCATATTTGGTGTGTATAGACACTTTGGTATCTCTACTAGAACTCAAAATATCTGTGATTTGAACAACGTTTGGCTGCACACTGACTTCAAACCACAAATTTATTTAAATGGACATTGTTTTGATCCCAGTCTTCATCAAGTCAAAATGTTCAGAAATGGTCACCACACCAATACCAATAGGCTGATAAGTGGTCCATTTAAATACATTTGTGGTTTGAAGTCAGTGTGCAGGCATTGCTCTTTTCATCAGTGCTGATTTTCAATAGCCTTGCACCTGCATGTGATGTGTTTGGCAACAACGCTTGGCTGCACATCGTGAGTGTGTGATAACCAGGCCAGTGAGATTTAAGAGGGCAAAATTGCGTGACACTGAGAAATGTTCAACATAAACACACACATAAAAGCGTACTGTATACATTTATAAGTTCTGCACCGCATCACTATATTAAGCTATTGTTAAAAGTAAACTGTATCCAAACACACACTAACATGAAGCAAAACATTGCTTTACGAACCTTCTGCCACTATAATGTGTATATCTGCTCATTTAGAATTTGTCACACTGACTGACACATTATTACACTCATTATCCTATAAAACATCAGCTACCTGGAGACCTCCAATCGTCTTTATGTTGTGTCTCCCTGGGCCACTCTGGAAACCATTTTTTCCTCTTCTGTATAATTTATATACTTTTTACATAAATATAGAGTAAAATCCATTACCAGCCATCCCTAGTGCCTAGTCTACAGTCCATTGTAGAAGAGCACTCCATCATAGGCAGTGCAAAAAACAAGGTTACACTGAAAAGGTAAACAGATCTCACAGGTAAACCAACAAAAAACAAAAAGACTGCCATATAACTTTTCCACCCATCACTTTGAAAGTTGACAGGACTCGTTTTATAAGCTGTGAGGGGAAGTGGGTTTTTTCTCTTTTCATAAAGCTATGATGCCATCACTAGAATTTGATGTATGTCTACTGAATATATAAAGATAAGAGTATTTTCCTGAGTTTCTTCAGTAAATCAGTCTTAGCTTACAAAGTAAGACGTTTGTGACTGTCTGTCTGTTATATATTTCAGCCCACTTTCTTACCACATCTGCTGTCTATATGCTCTACTTTCTCATTTTGCCACATTATGCATTCTGTCATCTGAACATTTTATTTGACCAGCATCTGTACCTCTGTGCACAAACATGTACCTGAAAGAACACATGCCCTTTTCTTGATACCAAATCAATCTTCAGGTTAAGCAATTCAAAGATCTCTGACCCCCATCGGAGAGGCAGAGTGAAGGGGCAGCAGGGCCATCACGTTAAGCAGACAGACAGACAAACTTATCAAAAGCTACTCCTTTTCTCAGCTGTGGAGAGGGCAGCTGCTCAAATAGGACTCTAATATAGAAGACAGAAGCACCAAATCTGTCAGAGGGAAGAAGAACCACAGAGAGAGAGAGATAGAAGACGAGAAGGGGAAGGTAACAACTTCCCAGCAGGTCCAGCCCAGGCTATTTCAGAGCCCTCCTAATGCGACTACTGGAGGGGGGAGGAATGAGTTTCCCTGAGCTGCTCTCATCCATGTCCTTCCTTCAACACCAACAACTGTTTCAGCGTGAGGTCTCGGCCAAAGCCTCCCATCGAGGCTTCATTTGCAGAGAGGAAAACCTTAGGCGATGAGAACAAGAGGACATGTTGGAGGGCTCTTGAATGATTCTGACAGTGTCTGGCAGCTTTATTAGACCTCTGCAGCAGCTTAGCCTGTCAGTTTTTACAGTTTTCAATAGCTGTAAAGGCTCTCCAATGAAGGGCTGACAGAGTTTGACAAGTGCAAGGAAACAGAAATTGGAAAAATATAAACGTTTTTCATATTTCATCAAAACTTCTTTCATTTCTCACCCACCAGCACAGAGACCCTGGGTTCAATGCCTGGTAACAGTACTTCTGGCTCGGTTCTTTACAACGAACACAACCGCTCACGACGGTTCTCTTCCTTGTTGCTGCACTCACGACACCTTCTGGTTGGTCATGCCTGCACAGTGGGGGTGAAGTATGGCCCTGGGAGGATAGCCTAAACGCATTACACCCTCAGATCACGAGGTAGTAAAGGAAGCACATCTGTCTGCAGCACTCTCGAAGTAGAGTTGGCAGTGACAAGAACTGCAGTGCACGTGGAATTTGGCAGCAAATTTGAAGAAAACGGGTGCAAAAATCTTTGAGAATAAATAATAGATATTCAACCCCTTAACAAGCAGCATCCAGTTAAAGCTGTACTCAAAGTTCACAAACTGTGCATATATTTAAAAGTACAAAGCCTCATGAATTTAGTGCAAAGCATTCACACGTCATTGTGACAATAGTTGTGTTTATCTTTATTAAAAAAAGTGCATTGAGGACAGAACAGTAATTAAAAATAAAACATTGCCATGTTTGACCGGGGTCGTGTGTGTAACCAAAGATGTTCAAGAACAGGAATCCTTTTTCTTTGGGTAGGTCAATTTCAGGTTGTGCATAAAAAAGTAGATGCTTGTTAAGGGCTTAAAAAAACTTTGGCAAACGAGCTTGAATGATATTTAGCCGAGGATGTAAAACGAAATGAAGGGACCGAACAATAATAAATAATAAATAAAACAGAGCAATTGTGTTTGATATGTCATTCTCCTCAACAGAAATAACTACCATATCAGTAATGGTAGTTGTTCACTAGATGCCCCCTCTCATGAAATGGACTCTCAGGATTTGTTAAGCTACTTTGTCTGTGCAGAGTCCCAAAAGCAGATGGTGAAACTTTGGCAAAGTGGGACAAGAATTTAAAAGTCAAGTAAAAGTTGTTCTTTGTGATCCTACAACCTTTTCATCAAATAACAACAGGATTTAGAAGAAACCATGATGCCGTGCACCTAAAACGGTCTCTTTCTGTTTGAATCCCCTAATCCACTACGCAGATCTTCTCGAGGTTGGCTACAGCTAATACCTCAGGTCTAACCACAATGTCTCATTTCACTGACTTTGGCAATTAAATCCTCACCTGTCCAAGATGACTGCTGTGCACTGAGTATTAATGAGTGAGTGTGTGTGTGTGTGTGTGTGTGTGTGTGTGTGTGTGTGTGTGTGTGTGTGTGTGTGTGTCTGTCTGTGATGCAAGGGAGCAGACAGAGGGGATGTGGGCGTAGAGGTAATGTCAGGATCTGAGAGAGGAAAACCTCTTCTTTCAACCTACAGCTTAACACTGATCACTAACCTTGTTCAATCCTCCTGTCTATCCCTTCCCTGTCCTCTCTCTCTCTCTCTCCCTCTCTCTTTCTCTGTGATAGCAAATTGCAATCTAATTACATATGAGGTAAAAATAAATAAATAAATAAATAAAAAAGTAGAGAGGTAATGTCAAAGAAAGAATGACAGAGACAAAAATACAGGGAAAGAAAGAAATCAACAAAGAAAGACAGAAAATAACAGAGTGAGAGAGCAAGATGAAGGGAGAGATGAGGAGGTGTAAGAAGAGAAGAAGAAGTGGATGTTTAAAAGGCAGAGAGGGAGTAGGAGGGTAGCTGTAATTATCTTCCCTGTCTGCCACTGATGAAACACTGCCTATTGTGTTGCCATTGTTTCACTGCTGCAGCTCGTCCGCGTGTTTGTTTATCTGGGTTATTAACAAGGTCGGCTCCCCAGTCCTCAGTCTGCTGAACTCATTGTGCAGTCACACTGAGTGTGCCCTGCACTTGAGTACAAGAGATACATGTGGCACATCCCACTCACACACACACACACACACACAAACATATGCAGACAGTCAGGTCTCTCTCTCTCACACACACACACACACACACACACACACACACACACACTGAACAAAAACCCAAACAGATACACACACAAACACAAGCCTGCGTAGTTTTCTTTTGTGCTACATCTGAAATTACTAAAATCACATTGCTCATGTTTTATTTGTTGCAAAAGGCAGAGGAGGCACAGAAAACATTTGTGCTGCTGTGATTGCTCTGGGGAGCTATTCAAGAAGATTATTTTATACAAGTGACATTTAAGTCGTTTCTGATGTCACACTATACATGCGTCTTGCTGCAACAAGTTTGTCCAATATTTGTCTGCATCTTGTGCATTGACAGACATATACTCATACCCTATTGTGAGACACATTTTTTTTTTCCTGAGCATGCTTTTGGACTCAAAATTGGATTGTAAGCAGATTAAAATGGGAAGCTGCAGGAGCTGGTGCCAAAAGCAGTTGGTTAGGATATGCTGCCAAAGCCTTCCTACGGACTGTGAAGACGGTAGGAAATGAGTGCGTCCCTAGTCTCCACAAACAGTAGAATTGGTTTAGAAAGCCTACAGAGCAATAGCTCACAATGTTTCGGTTCCGAAGAAATTATGGGAATGAATGGCTCGCTTGAGGAGAATATGAAAATTCTGCATGAATAATGAACTGTAAACTGAAAAGTAAATGTCCTTAAATAGCCATGTCCAAGGGTCATAGGCCACTGGTGTCCTCTTTTGTTATACTCTTAATCTGAGTTCAAGGCAAAGTGAGATTTCCCTGAAATCCATGCTGAAGTTGTTGGCAGGACTCAACTCTAGACCTCCCAGTATCAGGATGTACATTTTACCCTCTGGGCTACTGATAAGGCAACTAGCAACTTTAAAGCTATATAAAGATTATAGCTACTGGCTTTTGACATCCAAGTTATTCTTGGCTGATCCTTTGAGCTTAGCACTCAAAAATACTATCAGAGGGCAAGAGCTACTCTAGTGCTCTGATACAGCGGCACTTTAAATGTCAAAGGAGGAGAAAATCAACAGAAAAGGGCATTTCAGAGAGCAAGAGGGAAAAAACAATAAAGATGACACCAGATTATGAATTTGTGTGTCTGTGTGCATGTGTGTGTTGGAGAAGTTCTGAAAAGTGAAATAAAGAGTCAGACTCGATGAATGTGTGAGTTGATAATTTTTTTGTAAAAAATGGCAGGGGTTAGAATGAAAATAGCTAGAGAGACGGACTCAAAAACACACTGAAAGATTGTGTGAAAAAACACAATAAAAGCGAAGCATTGTATGAGGGACACTGTGAACTCGAGCTCGCTGAAGGTGCTAAACCTGTCAGTGCGACAACAGCTTTGATACCATCTAAAAGTAAGGAAAACAGAAAAAGAAACTTCCCTTTCTCTCTGTTATTTGTTTAGTCTGTGCCCTCTTTTCTTGTTACCTTGTCAGAAACAGCAACAAAAACACTCACAGCTTACCTTTCAGAGCAATTGCATGCTCTGAAAAGTAAAATGTCACTAACATAATGTGTTTGTGCCCACAATGCTGCAAAGCACAGTGCAGAAAATAGTCTCCACTCTGGTGATGACATAGTAATGTAGATTAAAGGAAGAGAAAAGGGAGGATGGTGGCAAACAAAAGAAATATCTAAAAAACAGGAGTAGACACAGTAGAGAGAAATGCACAAACTCAGTCTTACTGTGTTTTGTGTTTTAGCGCGTTATTATACACCAGGTACTACAGGTCACAGGTAGACGTTCCCACCACAGAGATGATTCCCATCGAGCACAGCTGGCCCTGCTTTGATGGTTGCCATAGCAACTGTTAACCATATGCTCTTGTGGTAAGCAGGGACCTACTGTAGTTAGTGAGCTTGCTTGTTCTGTCCTTTATTTTTTCCTCTGTAGCCTATGTGTACTACATTCAAATATACTTTTGACCGGGCCTCATTTCTGTCATTTATTATTACAATTATACCGATAACACGGGAAATCTCTTTGGTAAATTGTTTAAATTCTATTATTTTCTCTATCTAATCTCCTTATACAGCTGATCTGCCTTTTTGTTTGTTAGTTGAGAGCAGGTCAATTAGGGGAGTGTTTACTAGGCACCCTGCCTGTGGCACTCCTGCTATTGAATCAATACTTGGCTGCCACACAGCTTGCTATTATGACATGCTACTGAACACAATGAAAACATATCTATCCATCTTCCACCTTTCTCTCTCAGTATCTGTCTACTTCCTTCCTCCCATGAGTCTCTCTTCTCTTTTCCTCCCACCCTCCTACTGCGCATCTTCTCTTTCTCCGTCACTCGAACATTAACACCAGAACCTGTTCAGTGTGAGATGTGGGTATTAAGAGTGTGAGACAGAGTGACAAGCCCACTGACAATCTAATAAACTGTATTCCATAGAGATGACATGGCACAGTCATCTAAATTCAGACATGGATGGCCAGAGAGAGGCAGCAGATAAATTGGAAACTGGCTGACTGAATTAAGTGGAATGACTGAGCAACATACTGCACACATGCACCTGGTCACCAATGTAGTGTATGTGAATGTTAAACTGAGATGTGCTCTACTGCGCCAGGCAAATTCTGAATAATATCTTGATAATTGTTGAAATAAGGTCAAATACACACATTTTAAGCAGTTTCAGATTTTAGAAATCCTGCTTTGCAAAACAAAGGCTGAAAGAGAGCACTTGTCAGGAGTGCCGTTATAGGTGCTGTGAATGTTTGGACTCACAGCATGGCTCGGTGGTCTCCAGTATGTCTGGGTGGCCTTGTCATAGTGATGCTGCATCCGTTTGTCCAGCTGTCTGTCGCTCTGACGCAGTGAAGAGGGAGCCCTCTGGTGGTGGCACTGACACCTGAACTGCCGTCCTTGAGCAGGCTGAGCGGGCGAGAGTAAATGAATCAATAAAAGAAAGCTCATTACACCTGGGCTTTTAACCTGGGCCACATTTTCCTACTTCTACATTCACGCTGGTTGAAAGCTTGTCACTCTGTAGAGCAGTCAAATCAAAACAAACAGGGCAAAGAAAAACTTTAAAAGGCAAAACAAAAGTACTGAAATCATGCCCCTTTCAATACAACAACGCCCACATTGCAATTGGACCCACCTCAGTTCAACTCGGCTTGAAACTTAAAAAAAATACTTCAATAGGAAGTTACTTAGATACTTGGAAGAGCATGAAAAAAGTAATGAAAAAAACTCATTTTGTTGTTGGTTTTAACATAACACATTTGGCATCACCAGATGTCTATGTATATAACCTGTAAGCAGTAAACATAGCAGGAAAAACAGCCACATGGTTTCCACAAAAAAATACAAATTTAAAATATGAGCTATAATCACATGAATAAACAGACAAAAAAGCCCACAACTGACAAAAATCTGCTGAAGCAATGAAATATCATCCTGTATCTCCACTTTTAGAACTGACAGGCATGACAGCCAAGTCAGGGAAAATCAAGCCCAGGTTGCAAATGGCTAGAATTACCCTTATATGGTACTTTAGAGATCCCGCAGTAAATTAAACTCACTGACATTTACTTTAAGCACATGTTCCCCCAATATTACCTCCATTTTCATCTGTTAAAACGTTTACCAACAAACCACTTTGACTGACTACCTAATGTGAGCAATACACTATTAAACTTTTTTAAACTCAAACTATTAACTTAACCCAATATAACAGCAGAGCAACAGCAGAGCTTGGCTGCAAAGACTATGGCAAAATCAGACAGATATTGCTCGTTTTTTGACAGCCTTGGTGAAGAAACTTCAACGGCGCTCAAACAAGAAGAGCGCATAATCATGAGCAGTCTGCCTCAACAGCGGTGGAAGCAGCATCCAAAACTGCATTCTGTCAAGTAAGACTGAGAAATCAGTTTTCTATCTTTGATAGTTCCAGTTTTCTCTCACCCATTATTTCATTTTCGCTTCCATTGCATCCCAGCCCTCCACACATAAACAAACACACACACACAGTATACTGCAATAGACTTTCTCCCTGCCACACACAGCTCCTCTATTGTTTTCTCATTACTCCATTATGTTCAATTCAGTCAACACTTTCCCATTCTGTCTCTCAGCAGTTTCCCTTCAACACTTCACCTCCCTCTGTTTACTTGACTCTTTACCACTGCAATATAATCTCTTAACCAATTTCAAGGACAAACAGCAGGTCCAAGAGCCTTTGACTTTCTAAATTCGGGATACCATATGAACAAAATAACTGGCACTGGTTGTTCTAATTGTTATTTTCTCACAACCAGAAATTCAGGGTTCGTCAGCACATTAAACTCTAATCCAAGCCTTATGTGTCTGTTTGTTTTTTGGCTTTATCATTATTCAAGCCTGTACTGCAAGGACATCAGAGACTACGAGAACACAAACCCTCTTCAGCATTCCTCTAACCTAACATCGGGTGCCCACATAGTGCCTCAATACAGAGTCAGCAGCAACCCCAACATCTTCACTCTTTCCGCCTCTACGCTCATTAATGTCAGGCACAGATCTGAAAATATGTCGTTGCAATTTCTTACTCTCTTCGCTTGTTGAGGGTGAGGGTGCAACAATATTGTGCTGGACTGAAGAACCTGCTGTGGGTGGGTGCTAATTCTAATTGGAGAGATAGTATGTGGCAGGGGGGCTGGCGGACAGGCCTCGCTTTGACATTTTGGTATTTCTCGATACGGTAGGGATTTGAATAATGTCAGCCAAGCATGCGGTTGTTTGGCTAACAAGGGAGCCTGGTCAAGACACTAATGAATGTTAGAGTGGAGATTGGAGGCAGCTAAAAGCGAACAGAACGAAGGTTATTGGTAGGCAGTCACAAACTGTGCGAGTACACACACTGGAGTTTCATTTCTTCAGAAAACTGAACTCCCACCTACAATGAAGGGTACTACAGTTGTCTTCACTGACTACTAGAAAGCTGAACAGTGGACCTGTATGTGTATCACTCACCTTCCACACTATGTGTTTTTATAAATCCCTCTCTGTCTTCAATATGCTACAAAGTACAGGGTGATCACATTAATATAGAAAATAATTTCCCCTGTCTTTGTTCACTATTCCCTCTTTCTCTATGTCTGATCTGATAAACCTGGAACGGGTGTAAACAAAAGATAATAGAAGGTAGTAGTTGTGTCCAGACATGCTTAGCTATCTCAGATTGGTGAAAAGAGAATTGGTGTCAAGGAGGTGAACTACCAGAAGAGAAGCTACATGCTTGCAGGACATGAAAGCTACATGAAAGCGTTCAGCAAACATGAGCACTGGAGCTACTATTGGCCTGTTTGTATGTGCTCGAGGAACACACACCTGGATTCTGTACAAATACTCAGCTGAATATGAGCCTGTATTGATATTCTACATATTGCACGGACATTCACAGTGTATGATCATTTACCTTTCGTCAGGGATGAGTGCCACCATAGACTATTTTGAGACTGATTTGTAGATACTTCATGTAGAATGTACAATACATTTCCAACCTTCTTATCATAAAGAGGATGCTGCTATTATACCCTAAACTGGGGCTCCTTGATAACAGCCCTTCGTACTAGCAAATATACATTCTTTCGAGGCAACATGAAGCCCAAACCATGCATTTTCTATGCCTTGTCTGATCCACATTCTTCCTATATATTTGCATTTAATTCATCTAATGTTGTCATTCTGTTTCTCCATCCTGACAGAGGGATCCCCCCTCTTTTGCTCTTTCTGAGGTTTCTCCCTTTATCCTGTTTTTTGTCCCTTATCCAAGTCAAGGGTTTAAGGATAGAGGGTGTCATTTGTTGTCCTTTGAGGAAAATTTGTAATTTACACTTATGTATGTAAAACATCAAACAACATACATCAACAGAAGAAATAACTCACATGCTGTACCTAAATAAAAAGATCAGCTGTCTAGTGTAATTTCAGAGTCAAAGTCAGACAAAAGATCTGCACACTGTGCTGATAGCTCCCAGCAAATTTAACAGAGCAACGTTTGGATCTAACCTGATCTTTGTCAGGCTTTGTCAAACCTATTTGACAATTGTCAAATTTGCTGGGTGCTATCAGTACAGTGTGTGGATCTTTTGTCTGCTTTGATCCAGCACCTGTAGAAGTTTATTGGAAGTGCGTGCCCCACACTCTGTTTAATTTCCCAAACATAAGTCAGGGGCACAATGTATTCCTGGAATTGAATGGTTACACTGTAACTATATATCTCCCCATATACCGTAGTATGCAGTCCCCTTTTCAGACTTTTTACTTGTATCAGTCCTGTTCACACCAACTCACCATTTGTTCCCGCTGATGATGATGTTGTAGCTGTTGACACTGCAATGTGAGCTGAGCAATGGTCTTGTCTCGACTCCTTAGTTCCTCTCTGAGGAACTGCACTTCCTTAATCAGCTCCTCCAACTGAAAACACACACACAAACAGTATACTGTAGGTTTTAGCGAACTACCTCGGTTGGAAAATGGAGAAAAAAAAATGTATACACAGCATATCCAATTGATCGCTGCTATAAATCTAAGGTAAAGTCTGTTACCTGTGATGCAGTGGTATTATCTTCAATTTCCTCAGGAACATCTACTGGAGAGTCTGTATCCTCAAGCTGGAAACAAACAAACACACATGTGCACACAGGAGCAGGGACACAGACACAGAGTACACAGTGAGCTGGATCAATAACAATTGCATTAGGCATGCATCAAGAGCAAAATTTTGCTACAGTGGAAAAAGTTCACTCTTCAGCACATAACCCTAAACTGTCAGTCACCAAAGTTAGAAAACCGAGGCAGAGTTGTTGAGTATGTTTTTGAACATTAAATTCAATACATTCAAATACATTTCCTCACTTTAGAGGCTGCTTAATAAATGCAGCACTGGGGTATTTTTTCCCAAAGCAGGTCCGGATTTCATCTTGTATATACAGAATATTCAGTGCAATTCTTTGGTTATTTTCTTTGGTTTGCTGTTTGATTAAGTATTTAGTGATTAAAATGTCAAAATAATGACAAATGCACAGGTAACCAGAGCCCAAAACCATGTCTTGAATTTGCATATTTGATCTGGTTAGGAGTCACAAAAATGTACAATGTACAAACAAATGACAAAGAGAAAAGCTTTGAAAAGCTGTAACCAACAAATGTGAATTTTTACCAATTGTAAAATTAAATACACTTGAGGAAATGAACAAATTGTTGTTGATAGATACTACTCAAGTCAACTACTTTATAATAGAAATTTCATTTCAACACTACATTCCACCTGCTCCTCATTCAGGTCAGGTAGATTAATTCCGTTAGAACCAGCATGTGTAAACAGAGTTGTGCTGGATGTCTGACTGTTAGCAAAAAGAAAAGCAAAGATCAATTAGGATTCAGCCAGGCTGGAGGCTCATTTTACAGTCGCTGCCTTGAGCTCAACATCATACTAAAAAAAAGAACAGAGTTACTAATGGGCCAGCAGAAATATTTTCCCTCTTGAGGGTATACAGCCAAAGCGTTTGACTAATTGCAGTGAGCACAATGAACATATCTGAAGGAGATATCTGATTTAAATTCAAACACAAATATCACTTTTTATGCTGTAGAGGGTAAATTGAGTCAAGACATTCAAGATAATTTCATTTTACGGAGTGTGAAGTGCTTGTGCCTCTGTGCATTTCCGCAATTTCCTAGATGGGGTTGTGTGTTTTGTGGGTTTTGTGTGTTCTCATATGTAACTGCACATTTCTATAGCTGACATCTTTTATTTCTCTCTTCCCCTTCCCTGTCACCCTTTCTTCTTCCCATTAAATGGATTTCTCAAGACTGACATACAGACAGAGAAAGATCTATTAAGTGATCAGTTTCACACAAGCACAGAGATATTTATGCAAACATGCAAGCACAAATGCGCAACACAAATCACATCCTGTGCATTTCAAGAGAACGAGGCCCAGAGTATGTAATAATTTGAAAAAATTTCTTTGAGACTGATACAGCACATTAAAACCACAACAAGACTTCCCTATCTCTTTACCTATAAGCATCTGTCTTAAAATCTTTCTTTGTTTCTATACAGTATCTATCTGCAGTGCAGCAGCACTGTGTGATGACAGGATTTATTAAACATTTAAAACCTTTTAAATACTTAAAGTGGAACCACATTACAAAAAAAACTAGCTGAGTTCAATTAGTTCAAGAAAATACTTTTCATGTCGCTCATGCTGAACACCTGAGGGACAGTGATGCAGTGTACTCCTGGCAAACCTAAGAAGATTATTCAAATTAATCCTCTAGCAAAATAATATTAAAGCTGTATTTAATAGACAAAACAGTAGATGGACTCAAACCAAAAATCTTGTCAGTTCACAGTATGTGGCCTAATTATAAGACTTCAATAAAAGCCTGGGAGTGGTGACATGATCTGGATGTTATTTGTGTGTGATATCTTCAAAGGGTGATGCAACAGCATTAGAAAGATGACAAACATATGAGGGTCACAGAGTTTCCTGTCACTGGACAGTGCATACTGAACACATATGTGTTTGTGCATGTACCTGCCAGTATGAACTGTATGTGTTGCTGTCCTGTAGTACTGTATGTGCATGCATATGTGTAAGAGTGTGCAAGTTTTGGTACATGCAAGCATACACGTTTGTGTTCATTCACATCTTTTTTCGAATGTGGGTCGAACCTGTAGTAACGTTTTGAGCCTAAGCAGCTGGTTCTTGATGGAGCTGCAGTCCTGGGTCATGTGTTCGAGTGTGAGTTCATCCAGCATTGTCATGTAGCCATGCTGCCTGCCTTCAGAGGGGACGGGCCGTGAAGAGATCCTTGAAGCCTTGAGACCATCATAGTGCTGGAAGACATGGGCCCTGAGATAGAGGCGAATAGCCAGAGAGAGAAACAGTCACAGAGGGTCGAGCAGACAGAAAAACAGAATGATGTTGGCTTTATTGTGTTTTTACTTTTCTACTTTTTACTTCTTTTCTTCTTTTTTCTTTATCTTTCAAGCCTAACCAACCTGCCATCACCATGGAAGTGATCTGGTCCACTCCAGCGGTGGTGTTTACGCCTCTGCCCCTGCCGACCGGCCCTCTCTGAGCGCTCAAAGTTGGACATCTTGTCAGCGTCTATATAGGGACAATTTAGAGTAAAGAAACTTAAGTACATGTCTGAAACAGAGAGGATGCAAGTGAGAGATAAAAGAGAATATACAGGGTGCTATCTGACCGAATGTATAATCGCCAGTGTTTGGGATATACTTTAGATGCAATCCATTTCTGCAGTTATTTGTGTGAAACTATGTTTGAAGATGAACAATTTGTGCTATTTTTCTCTGCAGGTCTTTTACTACCACTCTAAGGTACACACACAGATACACACAAAATGCAAGACTGTGAGTCAATATTTCATATCTTGTGGTAATAAATACTGTTGTGTATATTTCAAATACTCTATTCTAGAATATCTGCATATAAATCATGATCTGATCCATCTCATTCTCCATTTCTCTCAACTGTCTCCACCATCAAATGCAAACACACGCTCACACACACAGTGACAGGCCATTTCATTTCCAAGGAGGTAAAAGGACACAGTATTTGGCAACACTCAATAGCATATAGCTGTGAAATGAACCATCGCCGCAACAAAATTGACAGCTAACAGAGCGTGACCCCCAGGAAATCAAAAAGACCCTTGACTTTCTTTATGCCAAATAGTCTTTATACTGAGAGAAAAGGAAGAAAGAGAGAAAGAAGAAGACAGAGAGAAAGAAATATTGGCAGATTGAAAGACCCAATCCAAGGAATGCAGTAGTCGTGGATAAAATACTTTACCCTGAGTGTCACCACATAGCACAGGAGCAGATAGCCTGTTTCATTCTGAACTGTTACATTCCAGGAAACTTGAGCACTCCCAATAACTCCTTTTCAGATCAGAAAAAGTCCTCTAAAAAGTAATACAACCAGAATAAAGCCCAACTTGGAAAAAACTATCCATAAAGGCAGAGAAACTCGGAGACGGAAAGTGTAGAGAAATGACTCCGTGTCAAGTCAGCTGGTGAGCAGTTAAAGGGCCAGAAAGAGAAAGTCAACCCAGCTCCCACCCTGCCTGGTTCTGTCTTTGTTGACAGTCTTGTTTTTCTGGGAACTCCCTAAGAACTGGAACTGGGGAGAGATGACTGTGGTGGTGGTGGTGGTGAGAGAGCAGCTGAGGTGACTGGTTTGTGTCCAAGCTGAGGCAGGCAAGGGAGAAAAGCTGGGGCCTTTCTCCTGTCATGGGACCCTTTTTTTTTTTTTAAAACTCCTCTTCTCCACTTCCCCTCTTCCTGTTCTGTGGCAGTCAGTGTGTCTTTGGGAGGGAGGAAACACCCTTCCCTATCCCACGTCTCAGGGCCTGCCCTGTGGGCTGGGTCTAACTGGACACTTCAGACTGTCTTGCTTTCACTCTGCCTCTCATGACACTAACTCTAGCCATGACATAGAGCGCTATAAATATGGTCGCTTCCCAAAAAGGAGTAGGAAGGGACGACACTCCAAACCACATTCCTCTCGAGCGAGCATTCCTCTCTCTCTGTATCATGTCTCCCAGAAACAAGGAGATCACTGTTTACAGACTAAAGAATGATATCAGGGGTGTAAAGCTGCCTCACTAATGTATACCCTGTTGAAAGTGTATTATGTACACCTCGCTAGAAGTAATGCAGTCTAATGAAACAGGCCTGTATTGATATAATATTCAGTTTTTGTTGAAGCTCTTTTAGAGAGGTGTTGATTCAACTTTATGGTCACTTTGGAGGCTGTAGTTTATATCAATGAGGGTAGACTAAATATTAGAAACATCTCTCAATTCAACAGCACCACAATCTACAGCCTCCAAAATGACCATAAAGATGAATCAACACCTCTCTAAAACAGTTTCAACAAAAACTGAACATTATGGCCTTCATAAAGGTAGGATTCACTGCAGGGCTGTTGCATTAGACTGCATTGCAAAGTGTACCTAATAAACCGGCAACTGTGTGCATACAGATATGTGCATGGGATTGTGCCCATCCATAGGCTTGTATGTGCACATGGAAGCATACGTGCCCTCTGCATATTGCATTTTGTGGTATTGTTTGTACATACCAAGCCTGTCATTGTCAATCCACATCAAACTAGTGCATTAAACACATTAGCCATGAATGGTACTGTAATAGTGCTGGCTTCATGACTGACAAGGAAAAATTCACTTCCTAGAAGTTATTATATTTCATGAAATGTGGTCAATATTCCTCAACCCTTCTTCCCCTCTCCCTTCCTCCTCTCATATGTGACACACACTATCTGATGAATCCATAATAACGTTGTCAACACTATTATTATGTGGTAATAATTTGACCTGATTAGCTTTAACACCTACAAAGAAGCCATTTTACTGATTGGTAATTGATTACATTTACAAAGTGAAAATGGGTGCCAGAGAAAACTCCTGAGACTTCAAATGATATCAAGATGGGAGTGGGTAGTGTAATGTGGAATAGTAAGCTATTAAACTAATCATGCCAACACCATACTGCTGTTGTCAAGGCAATCAAATGCAAACTCTGCTGCTACTAAGCCTGCATATGCATCTGTTCATATAAACAGAGCCAGACAGGCTCTGTTTCAGCTGGCTGAATACTTCTCCAAGTCAGCTGCCTAGCTGTCATTCAAGGCCAGTTGTGTGGAAGTGGTGGAGCTGTAATTTAATAACTCTCCAGCAACCAAATATTAAAAGAGTAACAGCACATAATAGACAACAAGGTGTACATTAAAAGATTTTAATGGATGTTGCAGAGGCAAATCTTCACCCAAGGCAAGGCAGGATTCAATTTATTCAAGCCATTATATGCCATAAAAGGATATTGCTGGAAATAGAATGCTCAGACCTTGGTAATGCATTAATTTACAATTATGATCAGTTATCAAAAGTTTTGCTGGAGGTGTCCGCTTATACGAAAATAATGGACAACCTCCAGCCAATGAAACTGAAGCATTTGTCATGGCCATGGAATAACCTCACAAATGTAAATCCTGTGTAGGATAACTGCAATTACATAAAGTGCTGTGTGTCTATGTGTGTGTATGTGTGTGTATGTGTGTGCTGACCATGCAAGCCATCCTCTGGGAGGTCCACATCAAGCATGAGGTCATCTTCGTCCAACTCTCCAGTTCCCGGAGGGTCCAGGTTGTTCAGGATATCCTGAAAACCACGAAAATCACAGGTCATTCATCTGTCTGTTACCTTCATTGTAAAGACATTAGATAACGTTACAGGTACATTATAGGCACATTATGAGTGCATCAGAGTCATTATATCATTTTGCCTCTGGGAAAAAGTGTTTTTGCTCTGTAAGACCAACTGCCGACAGAGAAATATCTAGAAATCAGGGTCCCGATACATGTAACTCTGCACAGATTCAGCAACAAACAAAAAAACGCACAATGCACAAAAACACACAAATGCAGTCTTTGCCTGCATATTTTTGTGTGACACATCATTTTGAAATTGTTTGTTTGTACATAAACCTAATTCCCACTCCTCCAATTAGCCAGAAATGGATGTTCACATAACCCTGTTAAATGTTGTTTTGACATAAATCAGGGTCCTTCTGTCCTTGGTCAGGCATTAGCAATGTCTG
Organism: Maccullochella peelii; assembly: GCA_002120245.1. NCBI lineage: Eukaryota > Metazoa > Chordata > Actinopteri > Centrarchiformes > Percichthyidae > Maccullochella > Maccullochella peelii. The sequence continues at coordinate 132,951 of LKNJ01000261.1, forward strand.
CCAAGAGCGCCGAAGCAGCTTTTTGTCGCTATGCACCAGTATATATTATGAGATATAAAAACATTTCAATTTTAGCACACAAAGGTTTAATTTATGATATGACATATATTATTCTTATCCATTCTTTACCAAGCAATTTGTGTGGCTACATAAATATACAGGTATTGGACACAATAACTCCTCTACAATGTAATGTAATCTAATCACACCATGAATACCTATACTCTCTGAGACATTAGGCTATACAGAATAGAATGTCATGTTGTACTTTTGCAATTATTATGGATGGTGTTTTTAATTGCATTTTTACATTCATTTTCTATGTTGTGTATTTATTAATAGTTATTTTCATTCCCTGTACCGGATTAATTTTGTCATTAACAGTAACAATTTATGCAGCACTAGTAATGACTTTTTTCTATGATACTGTTTCACATGATTCTCTCATTCCACCAACATATTATTCCATACATCATACACAAGACACAGATAACAGAACAGGCCTCTGGAAAAATATCACTCAATTATGAAGGATAATACAGAACACTTTGAAAACCCAACAAAAACACTTCTTATAGCAGCCTCACAATATGCAGTTAGTCTGACTGCTGCGCTGCTGTCTACCGAATAATTCAAAGCATACTCAAAAGCAAAGGAATGAATCAATAGTTCAAAGCTTTATTTTTCAAGGCAATTTTGTGCTTCACGAAACTAAATTGACAGGGCTTTGACGGGAAGACACAAGCATAAAATTACTCATTAAAGAAAATCTCATGTGTTGCACGAAAACTGACTGGTACTCAATGTTTCAGGCTTAATGAAGAAGGAATAATGAAGGAAATATAATAAACAAAACATACTTCTGCATCCTCAAAATACTATCGACCAAGATGTGGGTGGAATCTTTGTTGTTTGAAGAGCCCATGTATAAATCAACCCGTCTCATCCGTCTTATTCTGCCAGATTTCAGTCTCTCTTTTCCCCTTCCACCCTGTTGCTCTCTTCTCCAACCATCTGAATATAAAGACTTTAATAGCAGGGGTCGGACAAATATTTGAAAAGCAACACATCATGTTCATTTTTTGACATTTAACATTTATTTAACCAGAGTAGTTTCACTGGAAGGGATGATCTCTTTTTCGGGAACAGCCTGCTCTACACTCACACAGTTCTGGTGAAATGTTAGCAACATAATGGCATCAAAATTACAATCCTGTAATACATTACTGAGGTATAACCACATTCTTCCTTGACTCCAGACATTTTAAGTCTGGAACGTTTCAGCTGTCTGACACTTCACCTGTGTATGCAGTACCAGCCACACAACAAACGCAGCAGAACAGCAGCAGCAGCGAGTCCTCCATCAGTGTCTACATTGTATTCGCTCAGCCAGAGTACTGATGTGCACTATGAGGTGTTCAACAAAACTCACAGCTCATTACAAAATCATACACTTAGGTGTGTAAGTGAAAAAAAGAGGCCTCTAAAAGACTATGGGTCAAACTCCTGTACGGTGTTGAGAGCTGCAGTGGTTAAAATGAAATTTTATCAGTTCCGTCAGAAAGATGAACCTGAAACACATCCAGTGTAGACATCTTGTCAGACTCTATGTATGTTTTTACACATAATTTTATCACACTTGTCTCAAACTTAAAATAAAGGCAGTAAATAAATGTAGTGTGATGAATCACTGAGTTTGAAAATGAATTTTGCCATTTCAGCGGCCTCTTTCTCCTTAGTTACAGATACAGAAAAAGTGATGAACCATAATTGTTTGCTCCTGACATACTGTAGAATTGCCTGTATCATACAACAGCTTAGAGCACTGAAAAATCAGAATAATCTCAGTAGAGGAGTGACTGAGTGAGTTTGTGTGTGTGTGTGTGTGTGTGTTTGTGTGTGTGTGTGCGTGCGCGCGCATGCATGTTAGTTGTGGTTCGGATGATGTCTATGTCCACTATGATCCACAAGTCTTCACATAGTCCAAAGTAGTCATTTATGTTATGAGGGCAAACCATACTCTGGGCTTAGGTTAATTACTGTGTGTGTGTGTCCTGCGCACTTACGTCATATTTTACTCTGCTGAAGTGTTGCTGAGCAAGATGTTGAATCACTACCTGCTACAAGTGAGTTGTGGACCCCCGGATTTGACTGTGAAGTCAATAGCTGTTATGAACTATTATTAAATTGCATCATTTTGAGGCAATTAAATTGTAGCTGTTGTACTTGTTCTCACTAAGGGAATAAATATTTGACTTGTAGCAGTACATGAATTTGACCCATGACATGCGCATTTTTGATCTATCTTAGACATCAATCCAAACCCTGCGGCCCTGAGCAGCATTCAGAATCCTAACAGCCAAGGGAAGGTCTTCCAACATACTCTGTTTCACGGCACACACTCTTTGCTCCCACCGTATCATCATCATCATTTTCCAACAAACACAACTGGATCAAACACTGATTAAAACCTTCAAAATCACTGGGAAAGTTTTGAAGCTGAACTTCTCTCACTCTGACAGTATACCCTCAAATAACCCGGGTGTCTGCACAACAGACTTGCAAAGCGAAATAAAAGCTCATTACAGAAACCTTAATTCTACCCACTGCTTTCTTCGAGAGTATCTTTTTGAAATCTCTGGTAGAAATTGGGTTTTTTCGTGGGTTGAATGTAAGTTAGCGGCACCCAATGAGCTAAAAAGGCAAAGTAGGCAGCTCATTTTCGGTTCAATCAAACAACTTCAAAAAACACCAAAAACTTTTGCGTTAGGTAAGAGTGTAAAATCAATAAGTGCCAGGGAGAAGTTTTTAGACTGACTGTACTTGTTCTTCTCAGACATCTCTGTCTTTCGTTTCTCTTTTGTCTCACACAAAGCAAGCTGCTATTTTCAACCCAGTACTTTTCTATTAGTTTCGAATGAAATCTCAGTTGAGCTACTCTATCAGAGGGGAGGGCTAGAAATCAACATAAAACATATCTTTTTCCAGGATTAGTTTTATGAAGGTCAAATACTTTACCAAATAATGTCCTACATAGAAATGGACTGGATTTGGGGGAGAAGAGCTCAGCTGCTGTTGCTGTGTGTGTGTGTGTGTGTGTGTGTGTGTGTGTGTGTGTGTGTGTGTGTGTGTGTGTGAGTGTATAGAGTAGCCTATGTATCTCTTGTGTGACATTAGCACCTCTATTTCACAGTATAATTCTTTATACTCTATATCTTGGGACTCACTGGTGGTTTTGATGGAGGATATGTCCTCTACCCCAATCATTTACGGATGTCAATGTAATCCATTCACCCGACTCATTTGCAGCTTTTGAACTAAGACCGTTTTTCAACAAAAAGTCAATTTTCAGTGTCAGTCCTACTGGATATAACCATTGTAAAATGTGTGAAATGTAGGATAATCTTAATCTAGTACACCCACTGTAAAAGCCTTATTGGTCTTATTGGCAGCTATAACAGGGATAATTAGGTTTCTACTGTGAGCTCGAAGTGTTTGAGAAATGTATGTTGTGGGTGTTAAAAAATACAGAATGCCAGAAAATCTTAAAAAGAGAGAAAGAAATCTCTTCCTTTTGAACTTTGGCTTAAATAGGCACCCTGTCAGTATAGAGTGGGAAGACTTAAGGGAAGGAAAGCTACAGTTCTGACAACAGTAAAATAGTATACCACAAACTGTCAACAAAAATGGGTACCGGCAAGGTCTCAAATATTGAAACAAGTACTGACCAGTTTCAAATAAAGGCTGGAGAAAAATATGGAGGAAAAAAACTCAGCATTACTTGTACTTCTGTATAACGTTACACATTGCAAATTCATCAAATTGTGTACTTCTACAGCATTAATTCCTTTGGTACAACACTGTCATTCCATATTCATCACTAAGTCACAGATAATGAAACTCAACACTTGCAGATGTTTCACAGTAAAAGTCTTCCAGGAATGAGAAGGTATTACTGTATGCCCCCTGAACTTCCAGGCAGCTTTTCTGTGAAACCCACGGAGGAAGTGTTGAGTCTGTGTCTTACTAAAATCTGACAGTATACTTACAAAGCAGGAGAAATTAGAAATACGAGCTAGTGTCTAATTATAACCTATGTCAAATTACAATAACCTGTCTCTTCATTTGAGGTGAATGAAAGTCCCGGCTGTAGAATTTATAGTAGTAATAAAGTAATTTCACTGCTTCTGTGTTCGTTCACACTCCACTTCACTGAGACTTCCACGACACTTGTTGCTGCTGGTACTAATATTTTAGATTTTTTTTATTGTTATGATTAAAGTTTGATTACTTCCTCCTCCACATCTGACAAGGAAACAAGGATATTACTACAAATGACAACATCCTTTCTAGTTCTGCTGGGTTGTGCTATATGCACAGGCAAACATTCAGAGAAAGACACAGAGGCAGTGCGGAGGAGACACACTGATAGAAATTGTTTAATGAGCGATGGCAGCTGCAGAGCAGAGCAAAATAGATTTGGAGAACCCTCCAATCAGAAGTATGTTATTCCCAGCTTCATCTTTTTCCCATTTCGTATGGTGCTTAAGATGTACGTATTGTTGACAAAAAAGCCACATATGTAGTGACATAAAGAAAAATAACCTGACTCATAAAGAAAGTGAGGGACCTTAGAGGTGTGTCACCACAAGAATCCAGTTGCACTCAATGCCAAACAAGCAAACAACTCAGGCTTCTGTGCTGTTTACACATTGCACTGTTTTATAAGATGATCACATTTTGAAAAGCGTGTTTCTTAATGTTTATCATGTGGTGAGGTGTAGTTACTGTTAACAATCTGCTCAATTTGAATGTAAGGATGACGGTCTTTTGAGAGAGTGAGGTATTGGGATCTCTATGCTTGATACATTTTATTTATCTTTTTTATTTCCTTGTAGTTTTCATCTGTACGATACAAAAACGCAACACAAAAAAATAAAAAACTATATAGAGAGTAACTGTGTAGAAATAATAACATTTTGGGCAAGAATCAGAAGAATATTTTATTCAAATCGGATACAAATTCTACACTGCAATAGATAGATCTCCTTCTCTCCTGTCAAACTTTCTTTTTCATTCCATCTGTATATATTTGGCAGTATTCTCTATACTAAACACTCTCTCTAGAAAGGTCAGTTGACTTTCCTTTCACACAAGCCTTAGCAAAATTGGCTGAGCTGGTACCACTGCGGATCATCAGTAAGAAAATACCTATCCATACTATCTATGAAAGACTAGATACTGAATTACATCAGCACAATTTAAAATATCATAAGGAGCATGAAATGTAAATGAGAATATTGCAAGTTGAAATGGACATGAAGGGGAGAGAGATTCAACAAATTAAATCTGAAAGTGCTTCAAATGTCAGTACTGGTTACAGTGAGTAAGTAGTGTCTTCTGAAAACTCAGTTTCTGTAATATTAATAGTATTACATTTCATTATTAGCCTAACGTTTGCTTAGAAATGTAATTTACAGTGGAGTACAGTGCAGGTAGGGGTATAAGGCATATATTACTGTATGCCCCCTGAACTGTATAATGTATTGTATGTATGTATGTATGCATGTAATAATGTATTATGCATCAGAAACTTGATGTAAAAACTGAAAATCATTTATGTGTCACTTCTCCCAGTAATTAACTGTCTGGCGATGGTGATGCTTGTTAAGTCTTAGTCCAAAATAAAACATCTGTCTCAAGACAAACAAGAAGAAAGTTAAACCTGCCTTCTTTGTTTTGTTAAACTTCCTGTTACTCATACGTAAATCCAGTCTAAAATGAAACTATAGTTTGAGATTACGCTCAGTTATAATGTTCTCATTTATTTTTGCTGTAAAACATTTAGTTTAGCATTTAAGCAACAAAAAGCTACAGCAAAATGTTAGAGTGGACTGTGAGTGTCATGGCCAATCATGTGACTGCAAGTAAAATATAGTCAATAAACTGATTATAATTATTCAGCCCAATCTTGTCAGTAAAAAAAAAAAAATCTTGTGTGTGTGTAATGGTCTCTATTGAAAGCACTGTATGCATCAAAAGAGGTACACACAAAACATTGTTTACCTTAAAGGGCTGCTGCTGTCAATTAAAAATCAACACAAACAAAAGCAGGTGAGCTATAAGCCTCATTAATGCAACCGCATAGCCGGTTCACTGGCAGCATGTTCCATAAATGGCTAAGCACTCTGCAGACAAAAGGCCTAAGCACCTCACTCATTTAAACACTAATGAATTGACCTATGTCAACCTGGCTCCACAAAAGCCTAAAATTAGAGGATAAATAAATAAATCAGGGGTAAGAGGCAGTGGTAACTGCAGCTTTGAGGAAGCAAAGAGAGAAAAGGAAGTTTTACTGGAGAAACAAAACTATCCAAGAGATGAGGGACAAAAACTGACAGAATTGTAAGAGACAAAAGGTGTCCATGCGAGGCTTCATGCTGTGAGGAGGAACGCTGGGCTGTAATTTCAAGGGAAATAAATTTATTCTAGGAGAAACTCCAAGACACAAATAGTTCTGAAGTTACTCATCCCTTTAAATGTGACCATAAAGTTTGAGTTCATGTAAAGATGAAATGATAAATTGTGATGATAATGTAATGCAATATCATATAATAACCCTGTAGGTAGACGTAGTAGATGATTGTACTCTATGGTCATTTTAAAGCCATAGTTCGTTATGTTCAATGTATTCAATTTTATTATATCTAAGGTGAACCTAATATTTGGCAAGTCCTTGTATTAAGAGGCAAATACAAAGTGGGGGACAAAATATTAACTATACTTACAATATAAAGCACTCCAATAGCACAACAAAAACTACAAATTCCATCCTTCTGTCACAGTTTCTACAAAAATTGAACATAATAAGCTTCACAGAGGTTATACATATCGCAGAGGTATTGTATTGGATTGTAGTACACTGCACAGGTGTTGCTAATATGGTGTCCACCCTTATGTAAATAGCTGAAAGTATCTATCAACTGTTTCAGCTTCAGCTCTTCCTCTTATCCAAAGCTTTTATGATTGATTGTGAGCTGCCTGACAAAATAAAATAAGTAATCTCAAGTACTCCAAAATACTTAAACCGTTTAAATATAATTGTGCCCTGTTGCACTGCATGATAAATTGCGCTGAAGACGGGGAAACATTAACAGTCACTGTGAGAGGTGGCCCTCCATTTCACAATGCCAATTTTGTAAAGCTGGTACTGTACTGAGCTGCATGGTGCATCATGGGAATGTTATTATCAGCTCAGGTAGCCCACTCCTTGATTTTGCACAGAGGCAAAAGAATGCTGATGGAACCATATATAGCCAGAAAAATACGGGGACACACAAACCAGGAACACTGGCAAGCACACGCACTTTGTGTTGTCTTAAGGGTGCACAGTGCCTTCAAGTGGACTGAGCACACCACTGCAGTATGGCAAAATAAACCTGCTAGGAATATGTCATCCATTCTCTCATACCAACAAGAAATAAACACAGGGACAGTTTTGGTTACATAAATGCTATAAATATGCTGAATAATATATATAAATATCTTTTTTACTGCTTAGAGCTATGATTTTATGCCTTGCCTTATTGTATATAATTAAGATTGACCCTGCATTTCTTTTTCTCCAGCATCTAATTGAGAGCAGGAGGCTTTTCACATGCTTTACTTTCTGAGACAAGCCCAACAAAGAAGCTTTAAATAACAAAACTGTGATGTACACTGTTTGATGCCTCAACTTTGTCATTACAGGCTACATAGATTATGTAGCATAAATCCGAAAGAATTACTAATCATTTTGGACACACACCGCTTTGTGACAGGATTATATTTGTGGGTTTCTTCTGCTCATTGTGAGGAACGATTTACTCAGTGAACAAGGGTAGAATGAGTAAGAGAGCAACACACAAACAGATTAAAAGGAAAATGCAGAAAAAGGGGGTGGGACAGAGAGAGCTCAGTGCATCCAATTACAGTAAGTGGGCTCATTTCCTCTAATCAAATAGCTCAGTTAAATATCTCAAAGGCAGATTCCCCATAGAGCTGATCTTCACACATGAGCAATCAGTCAGTAAGTCTCTCTCTTTCTCTTTCTGGTTCTACCCTTTTCCTCTTTACTCCTGTTTTCCTCTCTAGCTCCCACTCACTCAGCAGCCATCATCAGACCTTTCCCTCTCTTACAGCAAGGATGATCTCTATTCCCTTCTTCTCTGACCAGAGATACCTCAGTAAGAGACGTTACTGCCCACATTGCATATGCTCAGAAAGGGGTAGAGATCTCCTGAGAGATGTAATGTGACCATATGTGACCTTACTTTGGTAGCCATTCAACATAAGGAAGTGGGAAGATTTCCTTTTCACATGCTTCACAGGAAGGTTACACACAAGCTGCAAACATGCATTCATGCATGTCCCCACAGATTTCTAGTGGTGTTGGGTTTTGTTGCATTGGCCAAAGGTGGAAATGATGGCTGCTACTGATGCAATAACAGCCTCCAGTTATACTCACAGGGGACACACATCCACTTGTTAAACACAAACTAGTAGCCATGTAGCTGTTTTTTATGGCAGAACAGAATAGCATTGGATTTTCACTTTACATCTCTCTAATCCAACTTCTATACCCGTTTTTTGCCACTACTATTAGGCCATTTCAATTACAAAATTCTATGATATTGCCATGTACAATAATAATAATAGCCTGTTCTGCTGTAGAACTGCAGTCAATTCATGTGAATAGCATCTTATATTTTTGAACTCTTTGTGATCGTGTGTGGCACAATCAGTAGAATATATTTATTGTAGGACTAATGCCAATTCTCTTATCCATATTTGATTATTCTCTAATGATGAATTCTGTAAAGATTTAAGCATTATTATCTACAATATTGTATGCATATAGAGCAAAGGATGTAAATTGAGGTGATGGCAAAATACACAAGCTATATTCTGAGCCACTGTCTCTAGTCTGCTGCTATGACATGTCAATAACACTTTGCCTTTTGAAAACATCAAACAAATCTCCCACATGATGAGAGTTCAACTAATCTAGTAGTACACACACACACACACACACACTCCTTAAGACATGCTGAATGACTCTTAATCAGATACACATGGCTAAGGCACGTGTGCTGTACTGACAGCAACAATGAACACATACAGACAAAGCATACGTGCACACACACACACACACACACACACACACACACACACACACACACACACACACACACACGGGTCTCTGCTCCTTGTAAGATAAACACATTATTTTCATTGACTCCAAGCTTGTGTCAACATCACATGGTAAAAGTAGTAAACACACAAAGCATATTATATAATTTCTAATCCAGCTCATTTTAAGCTCTTTAGGCATTCCTGAGATCAGGTGCCTTGGTACAGGAACACAGAGAACCACAGCAAGGCCAGCGATGCAATTAACACACAGTTGGTGGCTAGGTCAGCATTCCTTTGACAAAGAGAGAGGCTGCTCCTGCTCATTTATTCCCTAATTATAAAAGGAAGGTGGAGTTAGTTAAAAGTGGAACTGATTAATGGACTAAGGCATGTACAGTGTGTTGCGCTAAAAAGGCCTGAAGTTGTAACCAGGAGGCTAGCCTAAAGCCTACAAGTACAGTATATGTGCTTGGTAATGGCTTCAAAGTATATTTGCTGAATAAGGTCAACCTCCTATTAAGGGAAATTGAACTTAATGACACAACAAATAAGACCTGCATTAAGTCTTTTCTATTTTAATGTCAAAATGTATTATGATGCACTTATATCTACCTTCCAAACACACCCACTGTTTTCAATTACACATTGACAGTGTAATACTATACACAGCACGTCAAACACTTTGAAGGACCAACTCTAAAAAAGTTTAGCTTTAGTTTTTAGTTTTCTAATCACAGACCAAAGAGAAGGACATTAAGATTGCATAATACAGTATATTTCCATTTTTTACAGATAAAAATACCATAAATTGATTTATAATAGAACAATAGTGACACTACAGCGCATGCAAATGTAAGGTTTATCCCACCCATGGAATCACTCAGGACTAAAGACACACTGTATGTTTTGTAAGGATTTTCAGTTAGACTAAACATATTCAGTCAGTATGCAGAGTGATTGAGGGTAATCTAGGTTTGGCTCCTGGAGCTAACATTGAGTACATTAGGTTTTTAAAAGTGTATATTATTGTATGCCTACATTTTGTGGCCGTTTGATGCTTGAACTCTTGTCTGTAGTGGAAACATGGAAATGTTAGAGGAAGTCTATTTGTATAATGTGCATCACACCACTCTCAAGGTGTCATAACCTATTTCTTTCAACCCTCTCCCTCTTAAAAAAAATACTGTTCTTGGAAATGAACCCAGTTCTCAGCCACACAAGCCTATTCTTTGCCAACTATCAATCAGTTAAAGTTGTAACAGCTTTAAGTGTTCTCGAACGTTTTTAGGCTTAGTAACCGTATCATCGCTAAAGGGTTTTGGCTGCTCTCCACCCCTTTCCCTCTCTGTAATATGCTACAGAGCAATCTGCCAGTTGACATAAAGCGAGAAGGAGTGGGGTGCATGAGGGCTTGTTGGCAGACGCTACAACAAGAGTGCTTACTTTCTTATCAATTTAATAAAAACAACTGAGAAATTATACTTCAAAACATATTAGAGCTGAAACAATCAGTTGGTTTACTATCAATTAATCATTCTGTCAATCAACAGAATATTTATCAATGTTAATTTAAATAAATATTAATTGGCAGACTCCAAATTGAATAAGCTAGTATCTCATTTTATCAGAAACATAAAGTTAATATGAATTATTTTGCTGCTGAAGAATTTTCTTGAATTCTGTCATTTTCTTGATACAAGTGAATTTGATGGTTACCCATTTTCTGAAACCCAAAACAGCAGTGGGAAGAAGTGAAAATTGTTTTAAGAAAGACCCGATTTTAGGACAAATTATATTTTTTGCATTGTTCACATTTATGTCAAAACTCATCAAAGCTGGAAACTGGGACTCACCATGCTGTTGAGCTCTGAGTTATCATAGCTGTCACATGGATGTGTCCCAGGCCCCCCAAAGGGCTCAAGATCATCCTCATCCCACATGTAGGTTCCACCAGAGCTGTTGGAGGGCGACAGCTCCACAGATGAAGCCTGAAGGACGTCACTTCGCTCTGGAGACAATACCGGTGGTCCTTGGGAGTCCTGCATAGGGCTTTCTTCTTTATGTCCTGTAGAAGATATATAAACCCAGGGCTGAACTAAACTGACACAAATGTAACACAAAAATTCTGTTGAATATCCTTTCAATTCAGTTTTTTTACCTGCCAGATCCATAGTGTCCCAGTCAAGAGTCTCATTAAGAAATCTGTGTAGGCGGGTTTGAGTAGTGCTGCCAGTTTTCCTGTTGTCAGGCAGGTCCCCATCACTGAACAGATCTCCCACACTGTCAAAGTCATCTAGAAACTCTTCACTGATGTCGCCTCTGTCTAGAGATGAGGCAGAAGATAAGGACATGTCCTCCAGAGTCTCGCCTGCTGCCTGGCCAGAGCTCTGCCTAAGGACACCACTTCCTCCTCCTTTTCCTCCACCATCTGCAGAGCTTCCATCACTGTCACTGTGTGAGTCTGCTTTATCAGCCTTACCAGTCAGCTCAATGTCTATTGCTTTCCCTAAAAGCCCTCCACATTCAGGGGAAGCTGAAGGTCTGATATCCCCCTTGACCCTACCTGTAAAAAGAGGCTTCTGCTGCTTGGCCTGCCCGGATCGAGCCAGCCTGTAGCTCAAAGACCCCCCACTGCAACCCAATGACTTGGTTAGCACACAACTGGGGAGCAGAGGCTTTCTCAGAGCGCTGGGGGTAGTGGGTGCTGAAGGGATAGAGAGGGTGGGCAGAGAGGAGGCAGCTGGAGGAGTTCTATTGTACTGAAGTCCTCCAAGTCCTCCACCTAGACCTCCTGAACCCCCAAGGCTGCCATTCAGGCTTCTGACTCCTAAACCCACTCTTCCATTGCTCAGCTGAAGGGGTTTGAGAAAACTACTCCGAGGAGGCTGGAGCTGAGTGTTTGCCAGAGGCTTGGCTAACTCCACAGCCCGGTTAAAGGAGAAGGACCGAGTCATAGGCTGGCTGGTGGGCGAGGGAATCTGCTTGAAGTGAGTGAAGCTGTTCGAACGCACCATGTTGTCCAGTGCCAAGGTCTTTAGGCTGTCACTGGATTGTGACAGGCTGTCTTGAGAGCTGCTTCTGGGAGAGCTGGAGCCCAGCCTTGGCCGCACAAGGCGGGACTCTGACCCTGTTTGAGCAGGAATACTGGAGCCATTATGGCCCATTTTAGGACCTCCATTCAGTGGGCTTTGGTGTAGCTTGGTCCCTACTTTGGGACTCATCTTCAAGGATTGCTTGGGGATGGCCTTAGGACTGGAGATGGCTACCATCAAAGACCCTGACCTCCGCATCTTGGGCGTCGCTGGAGAGCCATTCTTTACCTCCTTTGCCACTGAGGGAAGTTGTGTCTGAGCCTTGTCTTCACCTCCGTCCCCAGGGCTGGTGGAGGTGGTGGGGCTGGAGGGGGTCCCCTCGTCTCTCTTCCATTTCAGGAAAAAAGGAGAGCCACGGATCACCCCATTTGGGCGTGTTCCTGGGGGAGTGGTCTTACCATCCTGGTTAAGGGTGTATGGCTGTGTGGAACCATTGGACAAGGGGCTAGCGCCACTAGTCGAAGAGCGTCCACCGAACTTAGGCAGTCTGGATACCATGGCAGACCTGATGAGTGCTTTTTCTTCCATTAGATGCCAACAAAGGCATGGAGGAGCATGGAATCACACACAACTGGGGAAAGAATAGACAGAAAGACAGAATAAGAGACATTTACATTTAAGTGTACATTTGACTTGGGACACTGACAAACAGCTTTATAGGATGATTCAGTCCATTAAAACTCTCCGTTAATGCCAACAGCTGCCACATTGTGTAGCTTTTCTTATACTACCTAGAGATATAAAAAACAAATCATACCAATTTTGTGCCTTACCATAGTCATAGGCTGTCTAGAACAGTGATCCAGCCTTTACTTTATGTTTGAATACAAAGTAATCACTCTATGCACAATACAAGCACAAGTTAAATGTCTATTTTTTTCATCTTATATGCAGTTTCTTGTCTTGTGACTATACTCTTTGGTACAAACAGTACAGCTGTACTGTCCTACTGTACTGTACATTGTCTAATCCTTTTTCTATATGACACTAATACTAATGCCATTATCATACTTTGAGTGGTTAATATAGTACAGTGATTTCTTTTCCTCTCGATGACAAAAAACACTAATATGAAAAGTTCCATTACAGGTTGAGTGAAGTCAAATGTAGTTGAGAAAGACACATTAGCAAACACAGTCAGACACACAAGCACACACACGTGTGAACAACATATGCCCTTATCTGTAATGTTATTATAATTATCTGTAATGATAAACACTAATAATACTCCTGTCCACCTGCTGCAGTGGTTGCATGTCTCCTTTTCAAAGATCGCTGACGGTGAGGAGATTTAGGGATTAATCTGGCAAGCTTACAGGGTGACTTGAGACTTTGTCACGGCAGGTCTGCCTTGATGCTTTCACGTGGTCACATGAGAGACACAAAGGCTAAATGAGACTCTCTTCTAATGCAACTGGTACATGGCTAAAAGCTTAACAGCCACAAATTTCAATTACACATTGTAAATCTGATGTCTCTTCCTTACTGTAAGTAATTTTAAGTACTTGTCATTCTATTCAAAGCAGACAGCAAACACTTACAAAACTAAATCCAGTGCAGCAAAAAGAATTATGTGCTTATTATGATCTATTTAAAACCAGATAATTGTTGCATAAAACCTCCCAAAATTAAAGGGTAAATAAAAGGAACAAACAGGACATTCTTAATGAGAACTTAATAGAATAATGAATGTTATCGTTTTCAAAGACTTTCACACATGACATGACCTGTAGCTGGCACTGGTTTTGGAGGATATGGCACCAACATGCCTGGCCAACAAAAGAATGAGCAAGCAAATAGAAAACACCTGGGCTGGTGGACAAGGGGAAACCAGTGCTGGGAAGGTGGCCAGCATACTGTGAATAGTGAATGGAGGATGTACAGCATGTAAAACCAATGGAGGGAGAACATAGGGCAGTTTCCTTTCACTCATTGTTAGATTAACTCAATTCCAATCAGGTATGTGACAAGTGTACTTGTGTTGGTGGTGCACCTGCGTGTTACATCCATCTGTCTAGTGCTGGAAGATTATGAATAGAAAAGTTACTGAGATCCAGATGGCTGGTGCAGTTAGCAGAAAGTGACCCATCTGCATGAGGAAGCAAAGCAGTTACTAAAAACTGTGTCTACAGACTTGACTACAACACAAAATAACCTATTGCTGCATCAAATAATATTAATACTAAGTAACTTTTAAAAAATGCTGGCTGTATTTTTGCTCCACAGTGGATCAAGCAGTTTTTCCCAAGAGAGTGAATCCCTTGACAAACTGGCACACAGACACAAAGGCAGATACTGGAGCAATAATCTACTCAACTTTTGAGGGGGTGGGGGAGGGGTGTTGTGTTACAATGTGGGTCTCCTACTCTGGAAAAAATCTCCATACCACACTGCCCCACATTCCCATGCACAGATATACATGTCTACAACCACAGGAGTGTCTGGCTATGCCACCATCCTAATCTGCTTCATAAACACACATGGGTACAAACACAAAAACACACAGTTACACACACACAAAATCAGGTCAGCATGTGCAGGCAGGGCAACCAAAGCCTCTTTGCCCCTGGGGAGGGGGTGGTGAATGCGTGTGTCTATGTGTGTTTAATGGGTAGCAATTAGATTAGGGTTTTCGCTGCTGTCAATGGCCCCAGAACCTTTCAAGATTCATTCATATCCAGCGTGGCAGATCACTATTACATAGCAGCAAATCCACACACTGTTGTGGCAAATGTTCATTCATCTGGGTCATCTCACTCACCACCCAGCCACTAGAAGATTTCTCTCTGCAGTGCTGATGTTTTTATTCAATTCAGTTTGTTATTTACTTAAGTCACCTTTAAGAAATCCCACATCCACAGCTTCTATTCTTGTCATATTATAGCTTTTATTAATTATTGGACTGATGCATATATATAGAGAGGTAATAGTTCAATGTTGAGGTCTCAACTTTGTATTTACTGAAACAGCAAATAAAAAGAGAAATTTGCAAGGCCCACGGATTTAACAGGCGCTCTAAAATCATTCAACTAGTGAAAAAGAAGTTAAAAAATCCAAAGAACTGATTGGTAGACAAGAGATGTGTCATGAGATCTCTCATTTAACATTTATATATGACAATGACTTTCTCTTTCTTTTTCTAATGGCAAATTAGTAGCCTACTTATGTCACATCATTACAGCCCAAGTCTAAAGCTGGGTATTGCCTGTATCGACTTTTCAATACTGGTACCTGAGTTTGGGTGCCAATGCCAAAAACAATGCTGTTTAAATTACCTTACATTGCTGAGTCTATAAACAATAATAAAACAAACAAATTTCTTATCATACAAGCACTTTGCCTAAATAAACACTTTTTCACAAAATGATTATTTATCACTCTGTGCCAAATGACAGTAAATTACCTGTTTCTGTTACTCAGTGCTGCGGACACAATATTGTTGATACCTGGCCCTATTCCCAATACTATGACAAAGACACAGGTCAGCTCAAGAGGACCACAAATAAACAACAAGATCCTAACTGACTGACACACATTCAGAGGTAGGGCAGTAAACCGTGCAGGCCATCTGTCAAAGGCTCATATCTGAAAGCCTGCCCCTCCCCCCAGAGTACAGCACTGTAAATAAATATCCCAGAGCTTCACTAACATCAAGTACAAGGCCTGCACTAAACCCTATGTTAACTAAGCCCAGAAATATGCCTTCTGTGGCTCTGCACTGCATTTGAAAAGACACATGAAACCTTAATAGTGTGATGAATAATGGAAAGAAAACAGTCCAGGAAAACACAGTCCAATTTAAGTCAGGATTGTAACCATACTTCTATAATGTAAACATAATGTTACAGGGAAAGAAAATTGTATACAGTGCAATGACAGGAAAAACCCTCTAGTAAGCCTAAGATCTGTTGCTCTCATTTTAACCTGGTTAGATAGTTTAAATAATTAAGTTTATCTTTGTTTTCTTGTCTGAATTTGTCACTGCACTGAGAATTGGTCAACAGCAAAAAAGAGTTTTGTCTCGATGTCCTAAAACCTAACTGTTTTATAGATTTTGTCTGTGTTATGGAACAGATTAAGAGCCAAGATTAACATCCAATATCACCAAGTGTACGTATGGTTTCTCCCAATCAAGAGAGACGAAGAAACAACACAATGAAAGAGAAGACAGCAAGCAGGAGAGGGCGTGAAAAGGATTACAAAGAAAAGAGGAATGGACAAAGAGACAGACAGATACTGTTAAATAGAGTTAGAACGGGAGAGACAGTGAGACAAGACTTCAGGCAGACTTTTCCCACAGAGAGATCTTCTGCTAGACCTGCAACTTAGCATCTCAGCAGTGAGCCCTGTGTGAAATGAGCAGGAAAGTGACATGACATCCTTTCTTACTCTCTGCCATATATACAGGGAATTGGAGCTTTCTGTCTGTCTGCCAGTGAGGCTATTTGGCCTTACTTCATTTCCGACTCAGAGGACAGCCAGACAGAAAGCACCTGGCAGAGATGCAGGAAGGCTGAAAAATCAGATCTGCGAGAGTAAGGTCGTTCATTACTCTGCTGGCAAAGCTTTCACTTTTGGACTGCACATGCACACACACTACGGTGATGCATTCTTCAGGAGTAACAGGATGGATGCTGACAGGATGTGACAGCCCGAGGGCTATGATGATCTATTGGGTCACTGGGGCTACGCATGAATGGAGGTGCTCTACTACACACAGTAAATCCCCTATCCTGCTGTGCATCCCCACAGCCGGCCTATCCCAATGCTCATAGTTCCCTATCATTACAAAGCCTCAGCACCATCTCTCAACATAGCAGCATGTCAGGCTACATCCATCTTTCCTCTCTTACCTTCCCTTCATTCAATTTTGAAAGATTGATAAGGGGAGAATTTTATTTGACTTTATTCAGACTATGGAAACCCCAGAGAAGGATACAAAGTAAGAGATGACTGAAACACAATCTCCCTTCCTGTAGTGTTTTAGACAGAAAACGGGATACGGTATCAAAAAATGAAACTGAAACTTATGAAACAAGATGGGCAACATCATGAGTCCCTCACTGGTAGTACTGACTTGTGTACTGTATATTATTGCTGTATACTGTACATTACTGCCAACTATTTTTCAAATCACAGCATCACTTTTTTAGATTGTTAATGCATTCTCCTGCTTTCCTGGTCATTATTTACTTATATTAATTTTAATTCAGTATGAAAACTTTGAGAGACTTGATCCCTTAAAGTTGGTCGGACTTACTGTGTGTTAGCTATTATTATATGGATGATATAGTATAAAAGAACAAACTGAAAATTGTCTTTAATAGCAGAGCTGGACCACCTCATAAAAAAGGAATACACTTATGAAGTAAAACATTAATCTTCAGCAAAAAAGAGCAGCGCTATTTCACACAGCAAATGCCATACATTTAATGAGTGTTGCTATTGTTTTGACTGTCATCTGCAAACAATTTCCTGGGGCAAACCCTGAGGCAAAGATATTTTTACACTCATTAGCAAAAACATCACTGGTGTGCAAAGTTTTACAATCTCAGATATCACTGCCCTTTCTTTGTCTGCAATAAACACATTTAGTTTCAGACACATTTTCTGCCACTGTGTGTGTTTTTCGTTGTCTTTCCTGAGATAGTGTATTGTAAGGTACTTTTTGAAGTGGCTTTATTTAAAGCCACCATAAGCTGAAGGGGCAGAAAGCAACAAATAGATTTAAATACATTTCATTTGTTGTCTCATTTTTCAACAATCATGCCATTAGAATAAATTGAAAGATGCTATAATCACATAAAAATCTACACAAAGTGTGAGTACTTTTTGCAGAGTGGTAACTTTACTGTGGACTATGTAAACTATTTCCTGTGTGGAGTGATAGGTAGCTTATAGTTACATTTTCAGAATAGCTTCCTAAACTAACTGCAGAGAATAAAAATGCAAACAAAAAGTAGACTCAGCAAGACTTAAAAGCAAAGGGCTTTCTCTTTTGAATAAAAAATTTGGGATATCTGAGCAATTCAAGTCCACATGGACTGTGCTTAAGCTACATAACGAAGAGAACTTAAGAAAGGAAGATACAGTGGGGAAAACATGGAGGGATGGACAGGAAGGATAGATGGAGTGAGCAAGAAATGATGAAAACTCTCTTCTAGCATTGGTATGTTCTTGGCATGATCTTGCAACTCCTCTGTACCTCCCTATGTCTGTCAATCTTGGTAAATCTGTCTTTCATAGCTCCGAACCAATCAATTATATGGATCAATAGTTATATAACACCTGTCTGAAGAGCCTAATTTGTCATCCAGCTGGCTATCCTTTGAGACACACATAACCACTATGTCAGAGCAGTTTCCCTCTTGTCTCAGTCAGTGAAGACTCTAAACACATCCAATGGTAAAGTATCTGATCTGAGAATGGATAAAAACATAATAAATATAACCTGACAATCAAATGCAGCCCAAATGACATTCTAAACTCCTACTGAATCTAAACCAAAGTGCAGCTTCATTTACATATATTGGCAGTCCAGTGTCTCTGCGGAGTAATAACTAGGCCAGTCATCTCGACAGGGCAGTAGTGGGCCTAAGTCTCTCCCCAAAGAGATTAACAGAGTGCCATTAGAGCAGGCTAATAGAATGAGACAGGGATGAAAGCAAAACTGATGCTAGGCTAATGTGTATTGAGTGAAAGCAATACTGGGCTGAGCTGCACTGATGCTTAGAGATGCTAATCCAATGAGACAGCATAGAGGGTTTGGTAATGCTATATACTAACTGTGGTAGATCAAATGACCAACAGAGGAGTGAGTAGAGAGAAGTGGAGAAAGTTAAGGTGTGGCAACCTGCTACATTAAGATCTACAGTATACACATTGCATGTTGTATTATACTGGACCACTATAAGCACAGACACATACAGACACAACATCACATAAATCCATCCACAGAAAAGTAGATTAGAAAAAATTACCTTAACTCAGTGAATTTATGTTGACTAGTCCAATCATTTTGATCCCAGAGTCATTCATTAAGATAAGAGCTACATCCTGCCAAGTCACTGCACTTTGCTTCCTCCATCATCTAAACTGAAAGTAAAGCAGCGCACAAAAGAGAGCAGAGCACAGGAACAGGAAGACACTCTTCAGAGGTCGATCTGTCTGCTGTCTGGCTCTCTCCTTGCATGTGTGTCTGTGTGTGGTGTGTGGGTGGAGACAACGGAGCCTTTATGGGTGCGTTTAATATTTGATAGGGCATCTTTTAGGAGCCCCACTCAGTGTGCTGCAAGAGGAGAGGGGAAGGGAGGTGAGGGGAAGAAAATACCAAAATATGAAAAGAAGAAACACTACAAAGACTCATTTTCAGTGCAAAAGAGATTATTTGTAGCAAGAAGAATCTGACCATTTCACCACAGTATGGTACAAAACCTAAAGACAAAACCCACATAATCCTCCTGATGACATAAGAAAATGTATCTACAAGCTAAAGTAGCAATTTTCAGTGTGCACGCTGCTGCCCTATAATGTCATGAGATCACCAGAGGGGATAATAAAAGGAAAAACAGATCCTGCCTAGCACTCAGCTGCTCATGAAAAGTGACTCCAGTAAAGAGGAAATTAGTTGTGGTTCTCGTAAAGATTCACTGTGTGAATTGAATTTCCCCTACTCATTTCACGGTTGACAGCATACTGGTTTCACTCAGTCAACCGTTTTCTGTTAAGCGCCAGCAGTAAAACCATACAAGCATTGTCAGTTCCTCAATATCTCCTGTTTATAAATATCACATGCCTTGATAAATCACAGTATGGAGTCTGATCCAACCCACATCAGCAACAGAAAAAATAAAGGCTAAACCACAGGGTGTCTCAGGACTAAATTGTCTGTTCTTCAAAACAGACAATTCTGAGAGCTAATTCTAGACTATAAACATGTTCTACTACATGACTTTGAATGGTGGAAAAATATATATTTTTAGGATACACAGAACCATACAGAACCAAGATAGTGACAAAGAAAGTCTGAACCCAAATGAGTCATACTACTAACTAGTCACGACACAGAAGCACCCTCAAAAAGTCCTCACCATCTGCCCTGACTCATGTGTAAGGATAATTCGGTTGCGCACTTTCTGAGGTGTGATGCTGAGCAGTAGAAGTCTTGGTAGGACTTATATAAATCTAATTATCTTCACTGTTATAACAGTCCAGATGTCCACACTCCCCTCACCATAATCACATTTCTCCTAACACCACTCCTCTCTCTGCTTTATCATTCAGTTTTTAATGTGTATGTGTGCATAGACAGACATGACTATCTGTGCCCTCTCCCATATATGACCTTCACTTGAACCACACCGTGAGAAGACTGCAGTGCATTTGGCAGCCCCATTTAATTCTTACCTTCTTATTGGCCACAAGGGCTAGAAAGGCTGATAAGTGTCGACCAGGCAACAGCGTTGGTGTCAGTCACTGTCAGCAAGGTCATTAGAGTCGTTTATGTAGATGGGAGACGAAGGCAGGGCGGACCGCAGCCCTAGGCTCACTTTTCTTTTTGAAGTATAATCAAACTTCACTGAGATAACAGAACAGAACCTCACATTAGTGATTGATCACACAAGTGGGACATCACAACGGCTGCCAACAACTTACTAATTAGGTCAGAAAATGAAACTCTAGAGTTTTTAAATGAATGTGATGTGAATAAAGATTAGTTGGTTAACTAGCTCAGGCATATAGTGATCTAAGTAACATTATCCAAAATAAGAGGACCGACCGTTTCATAATACATAGTACATTATTTGTGTTTAAATCAATTCGTGCAGCAATCGCTACAGCAATGGTTTATTTTGGAGCTAAATCAGGTGAGCAGAGATGCTTTGATCCACTGTTCAGTGTTATTTCACTTTTTAACTAGGGGGCAAAAAGATGAACCCAACAAGCTTGTTACAAGACATCATAGTGCTGGCAGCAGGAGAAGGACCCAATAGCAGACAGGCACGGAGGCTCAAGAAGTTTCAAAGATTTATTTACACTTACTACCAGGTACAAGCAACCAAGTGGGTAAGTCCAGAACACACAAAACACAGTAACCAATACAATGAACCAGGAACAAAGGAAAGGGACCGGTATAAATGGGGAAGAGGCTGACGAGGGAATCAGAGACAGGTGTGTAATGGGGAGCAGGTGCAGATAATCAAAGCTTAAAGGAGACAAGAGGGCAGGAACTGAACAGACTATACTTCAGAATAAACCAGGAAACAGACAAAGACATGTTCGACGTTCTTTGCCAATCATTCCTTCCTTCAGTTTTCAGCTATTTCATGCTACACAGTATAGCATGGAATGGTTTGTGTGAGCTCATGAGCTGGGCTTATGAGTTCTTATGTAAACCAGTATTGGTTTGTTGGTTCAGAAAACCACAAAGGTAAGTTACTGAGAGCTGCATAGACCTTCAAAGTGGGGTATTGGTTCAGCAGTTCAGTTCAACAGTGCAAGTTGCCCATTCACATTATGGGGAATCATTTGATTCCATGTAAATATAAACATATAAAAACATTGCTATAACAACACCCAAAGGTCATACTGTTTTATCTAGCTGGCTGTACATATGTCATCTACAGGCATATGTATAGGATTATGCACTGCTATTACAGCCACTTAAGTGAAAGATAAATCCTTTGTAAGCATGTTTTCTCACATGACTCATGAACGCAAACACACACACAGACACACACACACAGACACACACACAAATATGTACACAGAAAACTAGGACTAGGTCACACGCAGAGTTTATGGCCATTTCAGCAACCGCCTGCCTTCACCCAAGCTTATCTTTGATACTAGAACAATGACATCACTTTCTCTGCAATATCAACAGCTTTTCTTCACACTGACATCTGAGTTCATTTGAAACATCTCCACCTTATCTACCATCTGTACTGCTTACAGGCCATTTGTTTTCTCAAATGTTCTTCCTTATCGCCACATGTTACAATGCAAAACCCAGGCCTGTTATAAGAGGTCAGAGATGTGGCTTTAAGAGAACAAACGTAATGCGTTCTATGACACAGAGTCTGGGTTAAGGCCCTGAATATGAAACATAGTAAGCTTTTAATAGATCACGTTCTGTGAATGGACAATACACTGGTATTAGGTCAACTTCCTCTCTGCCCAACTTCCATCTTTTCCTGTGCCTCCTTCCTTTCCACTCACTCTATCAGGTGTCTCTCTAAACAAATGATTCCGCCCATTTCCACTATTTCCTAATGCAGCACATTTTTGTACAGTAACTAGCATACAGTCTCATATGAGGCCAAGGAAAACAAGGCCTCCTCACATCAAATAAGGTCATAGTTGGTGGTTAACGTCCATCAAATGCCATGCCTTTGTGTCCAATTTTTCACAGGGTTTAGAGCTATTGGGTCAACAGATGAAACTAGGGGAACCTATCCAAAAGAGTGTCTGATACAATAGAGTAACCTTTCTATTCACCTCAGGGGGCTTTATTTATTTATTTGGATCCCCATTAGCCACTACCAAGGTAGCAACTACTCTTCCTGGGGTACTCTTTCTGGGGTAAACTGACTGAATACTCATTGGTGGTGGTTGAGGCTCAAGATATACCCCTGCTGTGTAAATTGCTTTGAAGACAGAAAGGCACCATAACACAATGAAGTCCATTGTGTGGTGACGTTAGATGCTGCAGGTGAGCCTGCCATGCAAACACAGTATTTGAATATCAACTTCATGTCTATGCAGGTGACCGCGTAGACTGACATTTGTTTTTGCCTTTGGACAGGACATGAGTAAAGAGTCAAATGTCACTACACTGTCACAGCACCTCAGATATCAGATCCACAGCTTAAACTTTACAGGTGTGTCACAAGAAACACCCTATGTTATTCCTGGGCAAAATGGCAGTTTAGGAGTGAAAACGATACGGCAATACTGAGTGACCAAAAAGAGGCAATGTGCCAAATTAAACTGGTTCAGTAACATGAAAAAAGATACTCAAACTGGGCAGTGCTCTGGAAACAAGCCATCGTGTCTGAGAAAAACACCTATTTGCAGCAGATTACAGGTCACAAACTGTGAGTGAGAATGATTCAGCAGTGTTTGTCAAAAGATGTTGAAAGCAAACTTTCACCCTGAAACCACAGCTCACAGTCTCCAGCACATTCGTTGTCCTGTGTCTGATCCCAAGGACACAAAGACGCTATAGTATCACATGACTCAAAGCCTTGAAGGATTATTGAATGAGATGTAAAGCTTTTAAGGAGAGTGTCCCTGCGTAGTGCAAGCTCAATGCAGCTACATTACCAGAAGCTAATGGAAAACAGAGGAACTGGGTGAAGCAGGAGCACATGCTACGTATATCTGTGACATAAATTGATATGAGCCACCCACAATGATAGCTGATATGCTGGCAAGTGCCGACACCTGGTGAGGCATACTGAACATGCCATGCTTCTGCTCTCTATACAGGAATAGCATGCAGTTTAAATCATATCATATCATATACAGTGCTGTCAATAGAAAAATAATGAAAAATAAAGTCTTTATCTGCTTCATGTATGTACAAATTATCCCTTTCTCTCATTCTACTTAAAGGCCACACAGGTGTTTTCACTTATAGCTTATTAGGCTTCTGCTCAGGTAGATATTGGGCGGAGCTGGAAGTTACTCTGTGTACATGGCCACACAGTCTGGAAAAGACAGCTAATCAGGCAAAGTGAAAACACCTGTGTTGGTGTACCATAGGTATGTAGGAGCTTTAGATTATGCACATTATTCTTCTTCAACAAAGCTGATGACTGTCTTATATCAAGATATAGTGGCTTGTACAATATAAAACACATACTTCCAATGTATTCAAAGCTATTTAAAACCATTATTTTTATTGTAGAAGGCAAATAACACTGTCAACAACAGGCCTTTTTACAAAAGACATTTTAACATGTCACAGGTCTAAATAATAAAATTAATGGTGGCTGAATTCCATTTAGCTGCTTCAGTTTCAGGGTTTTGGTATTGTGAATGCTGGCTCACTGTCACACTGTCACAGCTTACTGAGAAACCTAATTAGAACAGAGCCATTGTTAATGTTATTAATAACATCTGATTTTTTATTTTTTTTAACTATGACAAGTCAAAATGTGAAACAGGCCTATTTCATATTGAGTCAAAGATTGCTGACATTTCAGCAACTACTCATTGTAGCTTCACAATATATTTCGTCATCGTGCCAATAATGACATCTGCCGCTACAAACCCACATTGTGTTCATAATAACACCTGTGTAAACACACTATTTGGTGCAAAAGAAAAGAGGGACTCATACACTGACAAAAACACTCCCAGGCACTCAAACCATATAATAGTACTGCTTTCTTAAAGTACAGAACAGAAAACATAAGTTGTACAACCTGCAATCTGATATAATAGAACAGTTAAAAATTGTGCCGCAAATATCACAGCGCAAATAAGGTGATTGTACATTTATCAGTCCTGATGAAAGATTTAAATAAAAAGTTTAATGTTTAACCACATGTCAGGGCAGGGCTTGCCAGAGTTAGAAAAATTACCGTTTTTTTACTCAATTTACTAATATAATTTAGTTGTTTGTGTCATGCTAATGCTGTACTATAGTCAACATTTTTCATCGCTGCCTTTTAAATTTCTACTACTTCAGGGTACAACTTCGGTTGTTTTCAGATCTATTTTTCTCACCTCAATGCACCATAAACAATCACAAAGATTCCACAGTCATCCCACACACACATGAAAATCAATTGTAAAGTAAAATGTGAATGAGGTAACATGCAAAGAGTACTCCTATATATTAGAGCATTTTTGCCCACAAGTTTTTTTATTCCAAGGGCATTTCCTGATCTTTGAAGGGCATTTTTGCCCCAAGCGCCTGTCAATTTCTGACCCTGTGTCAGTGCATCTGAGATCCTGTGTCTACACTACTCAGCTATTCCAAGCCCTTAAACATCTGTGGTCTTACCAAGGGAATGACAGAACTGATAAGCATGGCTAAGTATAGCTCTAATGATAGGCCACATACAGAGAGAGAAGAGGGCAAGGGGGATCAGGGAAAGTCAAAGTCACATCAAGACGCTAGGCTCTAAACAAAACACCCAGGCCTACATGAAAATGTGCACAAAACTATAACCACAATGCATTATGAGTACAGACAGCTCGTGTCTGACAGTCTGAAGAGCTGTTTAACACTCACCTTGCTCTACATGGACTCCCTCAGTCTGTAATTTATGGCATTGTCATAGAAATGACTCAACACTTCTGGAAATAGTTTCTTTTAGCATCATGTAAGCACACTTTAACATCTTATCTGTTGGCCTCAAGGTTGCCCTTAAAGGGCATTACAGTGTCTTGGATTGACTATTATGCACAGGGTAATGTGTATAATGTGTATCTTTATACATAGCTAGATTACAAAAAACACTAACACTGATGGTTAGGGCACACACCAAGACAGGCAGACAACAGAGACACAGTCTGGAAAAACCCTCACATATTGAACTGCAGTTTGGGGGGTCTTCAGCAGGCAGGCGCACAGTGGTGACATTCAGCTGTTGTTGGGGGGGAATCAGATTGTAAACACACCCACAGCCAAGGTGGCGCTCCAGGACCTATGCCAACAGGTGTCTGAGGAACACACATATGGATTTGCGTGTGTGTGTGTGTGTGTGTGTGTGTGTGTGTGTGTAAATGCAACCCCACCCAAAAACTGGAACACCAGAGGAGTGTCCATCTCACTTACACTAAGGGCAATCAGTCATGCCTTATCCTAATGTGTACTGGCTTGTTGATGCCATGGCGCTTTGCACTGTCTGGGGCTGTAATAGATCACAGCCTAAAATGGTACACACACACACACGCATAGATAGTTATGAGACTTGACTGACAGCAACTTCAGTTGTGGTATAAAAATATGAATATGTGAGGCTGAACTGCATGGTATAAAAACCCTGGTTAAATTTGAACTCCTGAGTCCATGAGTCATCTTCAGTTACCCTTTAATCCTGACATGTGCATGAGGAACACACATCTCAGTGGTGTTTCAGGAACAAGACTGAGTTCCCTTAATTTCTTTAACTATTGAGCCACAAATACAGAAAGACTGTGTGACGTGGTGAGACACGTGTCAAACAGCACTACTCCAAGATTATTCCCATTTATCTACATTATAAGATCAATGTGCACAATTTCTTGTAATAATTTGTTATATAATAAGTTACTTTTTATATACATATTACATAAAGGTCTGGTCATCCTCATTCATTGTACAGTGACTCTTTCCAGTTATGACTGTGGGGGGTGATGTTGTGACGTTAGAAAACATGGCATCTTACACAGTAACACAGTATTCCCATCATTTCACAATCATAACAGGACTTATGTAACCTGATGTACAGTATGATTGCACTTACCTGAATTATACTGCTAAAGGCATATTTACAGCCTCAGCGATGGGTCAGGAAACAGTCCACTTGTTCGTTGTCTTGTAAATAACAACATGTTGTAAAGTGAGCGGCCAAGTAGAGGTAGTTTTTCACTTTCACTGAAGTGATACCTAGCCCATAGTCAGTAGTCATTACACAAGTTCAATGAAAAGCTTTACGCCTGACATAATATCAAGTATGTTCTGTACCAACCAGTTCTATGTTGAGTCCTGTACAATTAAGACGAGCTGACTGGAAAATAAACACGCAAAATGTTGGGAATTTCTCGCATTTCCATGAAGTACTTCAACTTTAACGTTAAAAATAGACGGAGGCTACTGTACTACTGAGCCGTTAGTTTAACTGTCACGGTGTCAACACTGACCAACTGATGATACCGAGCATTACCGACTGAAAAAGACGGTCCGTAAAGCGGCGGGCAAACGTAAACAAAATCTGGCCATGTCAATGCTGTGAAATCCTCATACAAAACAATAGCCAGTCTTGTAAATAAACTAACCACAGCGGGCATCAACCACACGGTAACGTATAGAGTGACTTCCCATAGCAGTTTATCAGTCCGACGTCGTCCTCTCGCTTCCAGCTGGGCGGAGCTTGCAGATGTCACCTGGGTCTCAAAGGGTGACATTGCATACTTTTCAGATTAAAATACTCTTCCTGTCCAGTGAAAACCATGTTTCTCCAACTGTAACTGTGTTAAAGTGTTCCTTTGTGGGTTGAGATTCTCCTGTATTTTCATCTGTCTTAAAGGGTTAATAAGAAAAACATTTGAGTTGCCAAGTTGTGAAAAATCCCTTTGGCTAGTCAAACTGTCTACATTATTAATTAAACAGCTGGGGTTTTCACAACCTGTATAACAGCTTTTCTTTAATGGTTTAAAATAACGTATTATAAAGACAGTGATTCATTAGCCATTCATAAAGCCATTTGTTGCAACTTATAAACCATTTTTATACGGTGAATTATTAGAAAGTGTTGCCTAAAGTTGTAGCAGCCTGTTAAAATCTCATATTTATTGGTGTGCTGTCACAACAAGCTTTAAAACAAGCTTGTAACAACAAGCTTCAAAGCTCCCCTGAAGCTGTTGTGTTAGAAATAACAAACTCTTGCATTCTTAGGAATAATTTTGGGTCACACCTTCAGTTATTGTACAAAGGTCCTATTTTAAACATTTATTAGGTTATTAGTTGCTCTGTCGACTTCATATTTTATGATTACTATAGGATATGATCGCCCAATAGCAGACATTGTTATGGTGGTAATGGTGTAATTCATGGCACAAAAACGTGGTTAGTTCCTATATAATCTGCCTTAATTGTCCCTAAATTTAGGGACTGGTCTATGAAGGTATTATTGGAGCAAAACAACTGAGCACCTGTGACAGTGGAATTTGTAATTGCAGAAAATAGTCACTCATGTGTATCAGTAAATTTGAAGTCACAGAGAAAAATGCTTTACAAAGTAGCAAACCTCTCCCACAAACACAAGAATGCTCCAATAATACCTTCGTAGTGATCATCCCACGGAAGTCCCTTGAAAAATCTCTAGGGGCCCCTATTGAACCACTGTTTGTGGTCTATGTAACTTTTGACTTAGGGACCTTTACAAGACAGGTGGTCTAAGCAGGTAATAAAACAATACCTGCCTTAATAAGACCTCTATCATTTTGGCTGATATTGTGATTTGCTGGTGTATATTTGCAAACAAATTTGCAATTAATCAGATTACCACAAACCATCTGATATACACTGGGCTTTCAAGGCCCGTGAGGGTCTAGGGCCCTGGGGCAGTTGCTCACTTTGCGCAGTCGTTTTTTAAGTTATTTGTGATTGTTTGTTGTGATTTAAGTTACCCTAAATCACAACAACTACAAAACATGCTACTTTACCAACAGGCTACACACACTTTTCTTTCAAGGATATATTTATTTTATGTTTTACTAGTCATGTCATGTTTTTTGTATTGTGTTTTCTCCTCAATTTAATATTCAATGCTTCTTCCGTACAACACAAGGAGCTCAGGGGAAATGTTTAAAGCATGGTTTCATTCAAGTTAAATATATAATATAAGAGAGAACTGAGTCAAAAAGCCAACTTTAAAACCAAAAGTGTCCACAAAAGTCTGGCATTCTTTCAAGGAGAAAAAACAACAACAACAGACTGACAGATAACTTCTTTGATTTAGAATACATTTTGTGATTTTACCTTTTTTTTTTTACCACAGAATGTGTACCAGTCATACAGTGAAACTGTTGTTGACCATCATAACCACTAGAGAGCAGCCTTTTCCCTATTATCACCTTTGACGGTTCATATTTTCAGCGGTGTCCTTCCCCTACACACATTCATACTCTTTTACCTTTGCGTGTGTGTTTGTACCTTTTGTGTGTGTCTGAAATAACAAAGGAAGTTTGAAAGTGAGAAAGACAGAAAGAAAGATACATAAGTGTAAGAGCGAGAAGAAGTGTGATCATATGTTCTCTCTGGCTTGTAAATCTTCCTGTGGACCAACTTCAATGAAAACCACCCCACTTCCCAAAAAACACATCCCCTCTCTCTCTCTTTCTCTCTCTCTCTCTCTCTCTCTCTCTTACTCTCTCTCTCTCAGTAAGTACGGCTCTCCTGTACTTTTCCCCATAGTTCAACTCAGCAACATTCAACTGCACAATGTCTTAAAATAACGTTGAGTTCAGATACCTTTGCACTCAGCTGCAATCAACAAGCTAATGTGAAAGGAAGAAAGTCAGACAGACAGGGGAAAGCAGAGAGGAGGGGTTAGATAAGGCAAGAATGTAAAAATAAATGGATCAAATGAAAAGAAAAAGTAAAGACTGCTGAAGAGGGTTGTAAAAAGAACTCCAGGGGAACTGGGGAGACAGAGTAAAAGTATCTAGCAACAAGGAAAAGAAGGAGAACACTAACAAGGGAATAACAACGGAAGAAAGGAGTGACAGAGGTAAGATGTTTTTTTCAAGCAGCCAGGGGGATAGAAAATTACTTGTTAGACTGTAATAACTTCCTCAACTGGAAGCTGAATGTCCTCTCAGTGTAATTCAACCCTCTGTTTCCTCTGTGATGGAAAGTGATTGTTTTCTTGAGACTCAATGAGCTGCATTGTTTCCCAGCTACATTATCGGAATTACTGGAAATAGAGTAATAGTCGGTAAATGACACCACAGAAGAAAGAAGAAAAAAATGCATCTATTAATGGAGCATGATCTGGGTAAATTGATAGTCCTTCAGCACTATTTATTTTTTAGATTTTACCTCAGTTGTAATTGATGAATATAAATAGATACAAATATGTTTGATTTTTCTTTTTCAGTCTTGTGTATGTTCTAAAGAGATAGCAACCACAGCTATGTTTGCAAGATCAGAGTGAATTAGTCCAATAATGTCCTCCTGCAGGAAAATTTGTCAATTTCCTCTTGTAGCCCACTTGATGTTTCAACTATGAACCCGAGCTTGACCTTTGCCTTGGTTCTGCTCCTGAGTCTTCACACTTGTACGTCCATGGTGAGTCTAACTTTGTCTGTGGCGTCTGCCTAAATTTAAATGTCATTCTCATATTTGGATGTGGATATGAGAACAATAATGCTGAATATGCACTAAAAACTACCAACTAGTCTGGCACAAACCATAATAAAAATGATAATCATATTATTTTTTATTTTCAACTGTAAATAAATGGTTAAAGATCACATGGATATTTTGTAAGATACTTAGTGCACATAGTCTTCTCTCACCTGTTTGCTGTTACCGTCAGGATTGTTATGTGATAGGTGAAAAACAGCAATTCCTGAAGTGTGGCTCCAGTATTTAGGGTCAGCATTGCACCTGTTTCCCATCTGATCTGGGAGGATTTTGGGGCCAGATGTGGACTTGGCGCCGACTACAAAGTTTCTGGAAATATAAGTTTGGAATTGGGGCATATGAGGGGAGATGGATGTGATAAAAAACGCATACCATTTTGTTTTTTATCATCCACAGTACACTGGCTTTAGTGTAAGACAATAGGTTTACAGTGAAAGACAAGTTTATACCTGAGTTTGGTGCATGCCTCTGGAATGGCATGAAAAAAACATATGATCCTTTCATTCTTTCAGCTCTGCCTAGAACACGATAGGGAACTTTCAGAAAACTGTATCCGTGTGATGTGTGTGTGTGTGTGTGTGTGTGTGTGTGTGTGTGTGTGTGTGTGTGTGTGTGTGTGCGCGTGCGTGTGTGTGTGTGTGTCAGGGAGGCAGAGCCCAGCGCAGACAGAGACAAGCTGAGGAGAGCCTGAGACCGTATATTGGCAGAGTACAGCCAGGTAAGACTTTAATGTACAGTACAGTAGAGGAATGGCATTTTCTGACTGCATGTCAGTTATATATACTGTATATCTCTTATAGATAGAGTAAGTTTGTTTAAGGGTATTTGCTCTCTTTCCAAAGTCCAAGGTGCAAAAACAAGCATCATGGGCTGCAGCAAAACATTTTTCCCCACATCAAGATGAAGTGATCAAGTGATGAAAACTATGTTTTAAATTGTTTATAGCTGGTCACCATTTTGGGTCACATATTTGCACAACATGGCATTTTGGACGAACAATTGAATGTGTAGCAATGTTTGAAAGTCAAGTTGTTTCTTGTCATGACATCATCCATTGTCTCGCAATCATTCATTTGCTTTTCTTTTTCCTCTTCAAACTTACTCTTTTTCCACCACTCTATGACATTTCATTATCTTAAATAGACCCTTATGAGACATTTTATATGATGCTCTCATCCAAAACACCTTTAATCAGTACTGAAAGATGAATAAGTGGTCATCAGAACTGGCCTGTAATCAGGCAAAGAAAACACAGATGTAAAACTAGGAAACAGAAAAAATGTGTAGTAACAAGGTTGTTTCTCCATGTTTCAGAAAAGCTTTGTGAGCTGTTGAAATGCCATAGTCCACTGGGATCTTGGTGCCAGGTAGTTCAGGAAAATGGAGTCCTCGTCCCCAAGTGTGTTTGTCCTCAGTCCTGTCCACGGTAAACACCTCATGGCATTTAAACAAAGTATCAGGATATTTAGGATTTTGATCATTTTCTGTTTTTGACCAGCAAATGTACTCAAATGTATCCTTTAAGAGTTAATTATTCACTGTCTTTGTTAATAACACCCACATAAAACTTAGCAAAAAATGAAAAGTACTGCAGTTTATTTAATCCAGGTGTGCATATTGTATGATCCATCCTCACATATAGTTTTGCATATGGGCACTGGCTCATGCAATCAGGCAGAGGGCACCAGTGTGCAGTGTTCTGGGAAAGACCTATGGGAATGAGTGTTTGCTGCATAAAGAAGCCTGCAGAAAGAGACGCCGCACCGGACTGGCTCACACAGGACCCTGTCTGGGTAAATGCACACAGCATTAGATATTACACACAATTTCCACTGTGCACTGCAGCTGCCTGCCAAATTAGCTCTGTTACCCTTCTTGATCAGTCCCCAAGGCTAAATGCACTGAGGAGGAGTTAAGCCAGTTTCCATATCGTCTCCTGGACTGGTTTCTGCTCCTGAGTCGTATGGGGGAGTCCTACGCACCTGCTGCCCCGCCCCAGAGCTGCCTCAGCCACGCCCAGAGGACACAGATAGCACAGGTAGCTGTAACTTCATGCTTGAAGTGAGCCTAAGCAGCAGACTGACAGATACCAAAAGTCTGCATCCAAGGGGAGAAAATTATTGTTCAGTAGTTGACATGATTTATGATCTTTGATGACCTCAGCTAATGATGATGCAAATGAAATCGATATCCGCAACAAAATGCAATGCTAAAGAAACTATAGCCGGAAGAAAAATACACCAAGGGATCACTTTCACTCCCGCTGTAACCTAACACTGAACATAAAGTTGTTTATGACACTAGACACCATCATCATGCTAGTATACAAACTGTACTTCATGGATTGTCTGGCGAGAAATCAATGTTAACAACCTACTGTAAGTGGCAAGCTCTTGTGTTGCTTGTGGTGTGGTCATCCACAGAATGAGACAGGGGCTCTTAAGAACACCATGTATAAATAGGATTTGGTCAATAATCACTAAATTATTCAATAAGATGGTGAATAGAGGGATAACTTAATATCCTCCCACTAGCCACCTTGACCTCCTGGCCTCAAATGAATTAAAAGAAAAGTCATGCATTATTTTGATGATATGAAAAATGATATTCAGTGTTTTGGAATAAAACCATTTTTGTGGCACTTCATAGGCTACATCTCCAACTCTATGCGCCTTCTTCCTACATTAAGGGTTTTGTCTTTCAATAATGTTAACTCTAGCATGCATAAAAATAGAACTTTTTATTGTAAAACAAGACTAAGAGTCTACAGCCATGCTAGCGGCTCTGTTAGGCTGTACTTTGAGCTAAACACTAACATCAGTATGCTAACATGCTCATAACGACAATGCTAACATGCTGATAGGAGATACAATGTTTATCATGCTCACCATCTTAGTTCAGCTCAGGCTAATGGGAATGTCACGAGTTTTGCAGGTATTTGGTCATTGGACAGTATTGGACAAATTAGAATTTTGACCTAATTATGGCACTAGAGTAAAAGTCAGGGGATCATCAAATTCATTAGGATTAATACTCTGAAGACCTTGAATGTCTGTACCAAATTTCACAGTCTGGACCAAAGTGGTGGACCAACCAACAGACCGACAATGCTATCCATAGATAGATGCAAGCATGGCGAGCAATGCATGTTCATTTCATTTATTGTGATATAAATAAAATAAACAGTGCAATCAATTAGAAGTTGAACTTTTCTCTTCATCTCTCTTCCTCTCTCTCTTTAGCAAAGATTTACCATTCTGGACAAGAACAAAGATGGCAAGTTGAGCCGCAGGGACCTGAGGAAGCTGCGTTACAAGAGGATGTCACTGGAGCACTGTGCTACTCCATTCTTTCAGTCAGTCCCACCTCTAGCAGCTCATGCTACAGGGCTACTTCCAAGATTTTAGCTATTGGATAACAGGAGCAAATGATGTGATGATTATCTCAGTTGACTCAAATTTGAATGTTTTCAGTATTGACATGTTTTTTCCAAAAAGTCAGAAGTACATACAATCATAATATTCACATATATTAACTAATGATTCATTTGTAGTGTTGCATGTATTTCAGGAAGCCACTAGCATAGGAGGAAAAAAGCTATGATTACATGGCCTATTTGATAAGTAGGTAAAATCTCACTTACCATAAGGTGACTGAGAGGTCAATAGTTGCTCCATATCACCATCACCTCATGTCATACAAAGGTTCATAATGTGAACCTTCTGTCTCTTACAATATGTTATTTTTCAGCTAATTACTGAAACACCAAGGGTTAAAAATGTCACACCGCGATGCATTTCGCCCCCGCTCTGTGACCAAGTGCCACCTCCCACCATGCTGTTCTCTCTGCACGCCATCTATCCATTCATCCTCCATGCCAATACCCGCTTCCTGTGTCCTCCTCCCCTCCGATCTCATGACCACACCATCTCTCCATCATCTTACTCCTCCTCCATGTTGAAGCACTTCTTTTTCCCTTCTGTGCTTCCTACTTTGCTTTCATCTTTCCTACAAATAGACCTATCCTCAGCCTCGCTCTCTGTCAATCCCTCCTTCGTTTTCACTCGTCTCATTCTTTCATCCTTCCATCTCTCCCATTTTCTCTACCATCCATTCTCCCACCCAACCCCCCTTTTCTCTGCCAGTCTGCAGTGACAGGTTTTGTGTAGGGCTGGCTGTGTCAATGTCAAGCCATTCCCAGCAATGATAATGTTTATTACCTACTGTGTCTCCCACTGCCCATGGATTAACACAAACTGAAGGAGTACCCTTCAGAGAAAACGCTGCAGGGTGAACTGAAAGACAATGGCAGTTGAAGAGCCCCAGTGCAGTTGTTTCCATACCTATGGATACGTCTTCATACCATCTCTGTGTGTATCTATACAAATCTGTATACTGTGCATGGATTCATAAGAGTATGAGTGAATGCATGTGTTTCTGCAGTTGCTCTGTTGTCTGCCGGTGCCATGTTATGAAGTTACCATGTGTTACATGTTATACTGTGCTGTGTTTGCAGGTCATGTGACCGTAACAGAAACAGGAAGGTGACCCTGCGAGAGTGGACAAGCTGTCTGGTGGATCGCTCCGAGGCCTGGTTCTACCATTTCATGTGTTAGTCACAACTTTTGCCCAATGTTGCTGTAATTCCTCATCGTCACAGATAGAGGTTGAGGGAGGTTAAAGCCCCTTTTACTGTTATGTAAGACTACATAGCATAACATCTACTGTGTTTTATTCTTCTTTTTGAAGCTTACCAGGATTCTTTATGATACATGTTCTTCAATCAATTTTGCTTCAAGCTTAACTCCAAAATTAGGTCTAAAATGTGGCCCTTCTCCTTAGGAAAATAATTTCCTGCACAATAATTACACTCATTCATTAAAACGGGCGATTTAGTACTGCACCTCCATGAAGTTGGTGGATTTCTGAGAGGCAGATTAAAAAAAGAATGGTCAAACTAGATACAGTGGAGGCCAAGATATCCTGACTTTTTTTGTCTTCAGGGAAATTAAACCTGATGACATTATTAGGGTTATTTTCCCAGAGCTTAGAAAGCTGGACGACAGTCAGCTGTTTTCACTTATTTACTCCCCCTGACGAGTAAAATGATTCAGACTTTATTGTTCATGCTTGGGATCACAGATAGATGGTTTTCAATGTAAAACATTTCAGTGCTATAAATTAAATTCTTTTTCAATTTCAACATTAAGTATTCAGTAGTGATTTAATTTCACAATTAGGTATTCAGTTTCATTTAAGATTCAAATCTTTATGGCCATTATTTGCTTCCATAGAGTGCCCCTTTAATATTATCATCATTTTCTGCTAAATACCACAAGAAACATTTCAGTTTTTGTTTTATATTTTGTTAAAAATGTACCTTTTTCAAGTCAATAAAGCCAAAAGTACTGATGATTTTTTTTTGTTTTATCAACAGCAATGAGAATGGGTTCCCGCAAGCTGTGTCCCACAATCAAAGGGAATTACCTTTGACATGAAAAATGGCCATGAACTCC
Source organism: Maccullochella peelii (assembly GCA_002120245.1). Taxonomy (NCBI): domain Eukaryota; kingdom Metazoa; phylum Chordata; class Actinopteri; order Centrarchiformes; family Percichthyidae; genus Maccullochella; species Maccullochella peelii. The sequence continues at coordinate 168,824 of LKNJ01000261.1, forward strand.
TGCATCTCTTTTGTACTGTAAAGAACTCGCTGAAGACAACATCACCACAGTTATCCGATTTAAAAGCTACAGGATTGCATCTCCACACACTGCTCACTCTTTCAGTCTGTTTCAATTTGTATTGCAGCTTGTAATATAGTGATTTATCACGTCATCAAATCTGAGAGTCTGCTGGTTGTCTGTGCATTCCTGTGTGTGCTCAAATGGGACAAATAAATGGACAGACTGACCGCCAGTATTGTTAATTACATTAGCTTACATTTGTACATTTGTGTTGTAAAAGAGCAGAGACAATATTAAATACGAAATTACATGGCATGCTTTGAATAACTGATTAAAAGGGAGGATGACAGCAGTGCAGACAAGACAGTGTGATGTATAGAGAATGACAAACTATGGAAAATAAGGATAGGGGGAAAGGAAGGCTTAGTATGGGATGACGTGATCGGGGAAGAGACAAAGAGATAATAAAGGGGGTGAAGGGGAGAAGTAGAGGAAAGTGTCATAATGCACTGGAGGAGAGCGAGGGAGAGAAGGAGGGAAGCAAAGTGACTGAAGGAAGGAGAGAGAAGTACAAAGTGTGTTTGTGAAAGATGGGAGGAGGTAATGCACTGTAAATGGGAGTTGAGAGTAATGGAGTAATGCATAAAAAATGGATCAGAAATGAGGGAAAGACTGAGAACGGAGAGTGGGAGGGGGAAGGGATGGCTGAGAAAGCGGGAGGAACTGAGGAGAGGAGAAAATGCAAGAAAAAAGGTTTTGATGCTGCGAAACATTTCCTTTACAGCCAACTCTGTAAATAGCATCTCTGACCATGATGATGCAGAATATTTGACACACTTGACCTCTGTCAAGGTCAAGAAATGCAAGCCTGCTGACTTTTTGTATGTATGCACCATCTATAATACATGCTACTCTGAAAAGTCTTGTTACATCTTGTTTGTTTGCCTTTTTGTTTTGTGCATGAATTTGTGTGTGCTTTTGCTTGTGTTGGTGCTACAAGATCAATAGGAGGGTGTGTGTGTTTGTGGCCTGAGGTTCTTTGGTATGACTGGTTTCTCTGGACTAATTAGCCTTTGAATGTATCATGCCTGAAGGATGAGGAGGGGAGAAAGAAAGACATTGGAAAGAAGATGAAGAAAGAGGGAGAGATTTCAGTAGTCACTATGAGATGCAGATTCAGCATAGACACGAGACAAACAAGGACCGAGGACTGCTTGCTCGACATGTATTGCAAAAAGAAAGTGCATCACCATAAATATCAAAACAGCATGTTTTCATTCCATCAGATTCTCACTAAAAACTTTTGATGAAGTGGAGTGGACCACTGGAGGGCTGCAGTTCGTATTGGCGTATGGAGTGAAAAACAAGTCTAAACTGGGAGGGAAAAAAGGAAAACAGGCATGAAGAAAGAACAAAAGCGGAGAGATTAACGGTACTGAACTGTATTTGCTAATGATGAGTGACCTGCGGAACGGCTAGCTGTTGGTCATGTCTCTCCTCAGTTACTCCCTTCTTCCCCAGAGACTATAGTGCCTTTATTCAAAAAAAAAATTTAAAATAAGTTGTTGGGGCCACCCCTGGAGGTCCAGTGTAGCCTACACACATCCTCCTCCTCACCGCTGCTCTTTCTTTGTGTGTCTTCATACCCCCTCTTCTGTGCTAATAGATTCCCTCTCATTACCTCTGAACCACCGTCTCCACCTCCTTCCATCCCCCCATCCAAACACAGAAAGGGCAGTTGTAGATTGATCCACCTAATCCTACTTTACCTTCCCGTCACACACAACCACACACACTGTTCACCTCCACTCCCACTGCCCTCCCCTGTCACACCCCATTTGGATATTAGAGGAGAGAGATATCTGTGTGCCACCCACCTCTCTAACCTTGCTGTCTCCCCTCCTCCTCCATTGGGTGTTGATCAGTGATCTGATCTGTGATGGCTTGCTTGCATCTCTGCCTTTCTCTCTCTTACACACATTTACACACACACACACTCTCTCCCAAGGGACTCTGACAGCACAGGAGCAGATGGGCGGCTGGTGATGACATGTTGTTAAAAATAAAGATTCCTGTTAACCCGTTGTCAGCTAGCACACCCTCCCTCATGTCCCCCCATTTCATCTCATCTCTCTCTGTCAATCTCTCTCTATCGCTTTCTCTCACTGTCAATCCCTCTTTCTCTCTTTGCCTTTTGCAACACTGTCCATGTTGGCTATTACTTAGTACCAAAGCCAGCTAACTGTGGCAGTGAAAGCATGCAGCCCGAGACCCCCTGACCCCCAGAACATGATATTTAATACATGGTTGTCATAAAGACAGCCCCCTGCATTATGCATGGCTCGTAAGCAGACATCAATAATAGATGGAAAGGTCAGTTTTGCAGTTTGTTTTCATGAAATTATGCCAAATGAAATTTTTACTCTCACTTTCTGTCGCTTTCTGTGCGGATGGAGTTTGTCCGGTGACTGTATTCCAATAAATTATTAAACGGCAACACAAGAGGAGAGGAGCTGTGGGATCAAAAGAAATATTCAGGCCAGCCACAATGGCAGTGAAACAGAGAGAGGATGTGTGTGTGAGAGCTTGTGAGCGTCTGTCACCCAAGCCTGTGCATCAATTCCAGGTCTGACAGATGTCCGACAGATGTCCAAAGTCTTACGAAAACAGGTAACAACGTGATTCTCAAATCAAATTCCCCCCAAAAAACAGCCGAAAAGTTGTAAGAACGCAGCTCATACACAAAGTTGTATGTGTGCAGTAATCTCTCTAAGGTTAATCACCATCCAATCTTCAGAAGCAGGCGCCGTATCGTGCTCTGCCAGATTGCCGACTTTCAGAACTTAGGGACTATAAAGTGCGCCAGCGAATGGAGAGGGCTACAGAGAGGAAGACTGGTGGCTTTGAAAGAGAGTCCAGCCGCAGCAAAGGGTCCTCACTAAAAAAAAAAGAAATAAAGACCAGTTGTGGCCACTAAAGTGATACATTTATTAATAGCGTTCATGTGCCACATTTTTTACGCTTCTTTGAAGGGATTTTGCATGCAGAGAGAGGGAGACAGAGATAGGGAGGATGGAAGAGAGGGGTCTCTCAGATTTTAGCCTGCGGTCAGACAATATTCCCTCTGGGTGGAGTGGGTCCCATTCAGTGCGACCTCAATAGGCCTACACTGAAGTACCTGGTGAATGAGTGAGAAAAGGCCCCATCACAGAATGGAAAAGGGGGAGTTAGCACACAATGTGGTGGGCCTCTTTCTATTTTCCTGATGATATTGATTAAAGAGCTCAGGAGAGAAAGCATCGTACATGAGGCCCACGATTGTGTGCAGATGAGAGGGCTGGGTGGGGTTGGAGAGCCACTAATATGAATCCCCCCCCCAATCCTCTGAGATCTACACTTGACCTATAGGTGGAGGACATAAAGCCTTCAATATAGCTGTCCTGTATACAGCCTTTATAGATAGTCTCTGTCTGGTACATTTCCAGTTCATTACATTGTGCCCTCACTATAACATGCAGGGGCGCAGGTTTTTAATTTCAACTCCACAAACAGGGGGATTCACTCTGAAACCAAGCCCCAGGCAGCAAACACAAGCTACTGAGCATACTAGCCTAAATGCAACAATTTCCCCTAACTTCAGCAACACTGAAATCAAAGATAGAAAGGCTTAATTGAGAAAAGTATGCAGAGAGGAAAAAGTGATGAGATTTATTGTTACTGGTTAGTTTAGCTTGAAACTAGCCTAGATCTGCCACTTCCTGCCAAGAAATTGTCCTGCACATAACCCCCCCGTAAGACCTTTGGACAGAGCCAGGCTAGCTGTTTACGCCTGTTTCCAGTCTTTGTGCTAAGCTAAGCTAACCGTCTCCTTGCTCCAGCTTCATATTTAATGTACAGACATGCGTTGGAGAGTGGTATCGATCTTCTCATGTAAGTCTTGGCAAGAAAGTGAATAAGCATATTTCCCAAAATGTCGAACTATTCGTTTAAAAAAACATGAACAAGTGCTTAATGAGTCTACCATTAAATATTAAGATAGTTGCTGAATTTTGCATAAGAATCTGACTATTTAAACTTAGTTTAACTATTCCTTTAAGTAGGAAGTAATTCATCTTGTATGCAAGAGGGTGAATTAATTAAAAATAATAAATATGTGTTCTAGTTTACTGACAAATTATGTATATTTTTATTTAAGTATATAAAAAGAAATAGCAAGCATTTATCATTTATTTATTTATGATATTATGTACTATATTTTTTATTTTGAAACTTGAAGACCTGAACCCCCCAAACCATCCATTAGTAACCCACACATTCAAAACTACATTCATATTTTCTGAATTTGAATCCAGTCAACACCCTGAAATCTCAAAGAGATCTGTTATCCGCATTTGATGGCAAAAATAGCAAACATACTACATTTTTAGACTTGCAGCTAAATCTATATATGAGCTCTGAGTAGTGTGATACAATTCCCAAAATGTTATTATATGATAAAAATCAAGTATTAATCAGTGACACAACCAAGTGATGATGAAACAAGGGGTATACTGTGCATGCTCTTTTTAATTTGTTTTTTGTTGTCTTTTGTTAAATTTTACATCTTTAGAAAAATATTCCCAGTCTATTAAATCAATTGAAAAAATTAAGATTAAAAAAATATATTTTGCTGCACAAACAAATTGTGCAGATGTTTCCTCAGCACTGTTAGAAACATGTAAAAAGTCCAGTTGTACTCTTTTTATTTAACACGGTACAGTTTTTGATTTGTTTTAAATTCAGCAAGCAGACTAAATATTTGTATAAATTCAGTGGGTGAGAGGCCATTCTTCTATTTAAACATGTTCATTTAGAGACAGTCGAAGCACCTGATTGAACAAGCGATAAGGGCACAAAGACAGTGTAACCTCTAACATGCTGTCTGCAGCTCTCTCCTAATACAGATGTTATCAGAGCAGCCAGAGAATGGTTAATGCATTTAACTTTTACATCACCTCCCTTTTCCCTAACGCTGCTCTTGACAACACATACACACTCACTCTCTCTCTGTCTGTCTCTCTCTCTCTCTCTCTTCTCATCACCACCCCCATTCAGCGACCTCACCGCCAGCCCCCTCACACTCACCCACTCGCTCCCTCACTCTCAGATTGCACATACAGACACACACACACAATCACACATGAGCCCATTTGAATTGCAAGTGAGCTCTGTTCACTACCAGAGGACGTAAACAGAGGGAACAAGTGAAAAGAACAGGAGGGGGGAAAAGGGTGACAGAGAGAAAACAAGAAGAGAAGAGGGGACACAGGCATCACTGACCGGATGACATTCACACTGTGTTTAGCAGGACAAGCCTCCACGTGTGAAGGACTGAAAGACAGAGAGAAAGAGTGAGGAGAGTGCCTGGGGAGCCTTGAAGCACACCAGGGCACATAGGAGCTGGGACAGCCCTGAAGGGACACCTGAGCCCTGAAGAGACACCTCCTGAAGTAGGGAGTGAGCAGCACCCCATGGGAGACAGAGTCAGTGGAACACCCGACAACAACCTGCTGTCGCTCCTCCTCTCCTCGCAACCGGCTCTCATCCCCTTCTCCTCCTCCTCCTCCATCCTCGCTCCCTCTATCATTTGATCCCATTCCTCACTCCCTGCGCAGGAGAGGGAGAACGTGCACTGAGAGAAGGTAAGGGGGATGCATGCATGCATGTTGTCCTTGCAGAGCATGTGTTTGTGTGTGTGAGTGTGAGTGCGTCAGCGTCTCATATTTCAACTGGATGTGTAAGTCAGCAACTTGTTTCTTTGGATCAGTTTTTTTATGTGTGTGTGTGTGTGTGTGTGTGCGTGCATGTGGTCTCTGGAGGGTTTTTAAAAAAGCTGAGACAGATATGCAGGGCACTTTTCATTTGTTGCAGGATCGTTTTCATCTTGACAGCATCACATTTTTGCATGTTTGTAGGCTGTGCGTCATCTGTGTATTTTATTGCTTACTGTGTCTTTCTTTTCTCTCTGAATACCAATAATTTTCTTGTAATTTTAAAAGAAAAGTACAACTGCGGAGTGGGGTAGGGATCACAGAGAAAGAGCAGACATAAAGTGTGTATCATGAAAGGGCATGATACTGTACAGAAGTGTGTGAAAGATAAATATACAAGACAAGGAGAGTGAGAGATGAACACACAAAGAGACAATGAAAGTAAGAAAGAGAGGAGAAGGCTTAATATATTCAAATGTACATGCAGTAAGGTAGAAAATCAGCCATAAAATCCTATCAAGTTCCATGGTCATTGCATGTTACCTCGCCATCATCTCGTAAACCCCCACCATGAACCACAGGCCAGTTCTGCCCATAGTAGTTTGGGGGGACAACAGATCCTGCAGGGACCACCCCATGCCATTTAATCTGTCCCTGCCCACAGATAACAGAAGGCAGATGGTCCTGCCAGAGCACAGGGAGATAGAAGATCGCTAATACAATGTGCAGACAGATAGCACACAGCACTCAACCTGTCCCTCTGAAACTGAGCCTGCATCAACTTCTAAATAAGGGGGCCAAATGAGGTGAAAAGCAGACAGAAAAAGAAGGGAAGAGAGAGAAAGAAAAAGACAAACAGAGCACGGTTGAAGTATCTTTAATTAAAACCCGAACAGTATCCAGAATAAATGCAGTCAGTTGACAGTCTGGGATAAACATAATGGAAAGAGGAAACTCATCTAAAAGGACAAAAAAGAGCTGAGCAGAGAGTGAGCTGGACCATCAAAGTCATGAGCTCCTATGTTTAAAGGGGAGTGTGTATTTATTTATAGAGGGCGGTAGTTAAGTTCACTAGGCTCCCTCTCTCTGTAAGACCCAGCCTTTTTGCCTTATGAAAATTCAATTGGCCATAATTTGCTGAGGAGCCGAATGCATATTTTATTAGCGGGTGCGTTTTGAAGAAACAAGCCCGCCAAGCTTTTTTTGTGTCTTCATCTTTATCAGGATT
>LKNJ01000261.1:175813-198516 GCA_002120245.1 Maccullochella peelii
GTTTATAAGGGCTATGAGGTTGTGCAGCTGTCTGGTTATATGTGGCACATTAGAACCCATTCGACATGGGGGCTAAAGTAAACACCAATCAGCTTCATGTGTCTGGCTAAAACACCGAAACAAATTCATTGCAACCTTGCTGCATGGCAAAAATGTTTTTTTCCCTCTGATTCCAACCCTTTTTATTCCAGTTGCACTTTCTCCTCTTTTCCTCTCTCCATCTCCTTGCCTCTAATTACTCCAGAATCCAACATCCTCCTCTTCTTGGTCTCCATTTCCACAGCCCTCCCTTCCTCAGCCTCCCCTTCCTCTCCTCCCTCCCTCCCATTTCAATCTGCCTCTCTCTCACTGCCTGTCTCTCAGTTAAAGCTTTATGGGTCGTTCACTCCCCTCTTTCTTTGCAAGGATAATGAGCAGGCGCCTCTGTGAGACTTTGTAGCTGTGCGACGGTTTGTGAGTTTGGATCTCGGAGCGTCCCGGGGCCCGAAAGACTCAGATGTGCCTTCTGTAGCCGCCTTCATGGTTCCACTGTGATTGTCATCTGATTTATAAGGCACAGCACTGACATAATACACCTTGTTAGAGGAAGGCGGGGAGTGTGTTTGTGAAGACTGTGTGACTTTGAACAAATGTGTTTTCTCTGGGGAGCAAGAAGAACACTGAGACCTGTAATCATCCTATCCACTGTCACTACATCACAACCACACACCCATGTGTAAATATACACATAAAAAAGGCCGGAGAAAGAAAACACTAATGGAGTGTCAAAGAAATAAAATAAAAGACAGAAATAAAGAGACATACAGAAAAATCTGATGCAAGTTCCTCTTGTTAAGCGTTGTATTTATGTATGCTGATTAGATTTGACTGCATCAGAGCACCTCCAGGTGTTGTTTGTGTACCTTTCTCTACATCAGCATGGCGTCACTTTCTCCTGATAAAATGGCCGCTAATACCCATGATGAAAGATATTTGGAGAACAGACCCGTTTGAACTCCCCGACTAAAAATAGAAATGTAGATGTAAAGGCATCGACTTCAGAGTGATATTAGCAACCCACTTCACACTTTGAAAAGTAGTGCGATGGGTTATTTTTTACAGTGAGTGTCAAGCTGTGCTACACACACACACACACACACACACATCCCAGAGTAATATAGCATGGCAATTTTTTCCCCCTGCATGAATAATTCTGTCTGAATAGGATAGGATGTTTCTTCATATCAATGAATCATCAGCCGCTACAGCTCTTTAGTGTCTGTGTGAATGGTACAGTAGAAATTTAACTAAGTGTGTTTGAGTGCATTACTGTGTGCGTGTGAGTGTGTGTGTGTGTTGATGAGCTCTGATTGATGTTCTTGACCTTTCCACCATGCGTTTTTCAGAGCCTGGGAGATATCCAAGACGTGGTGACTGAGGAAAGTCAAAGAGTGAACGAGACAGAGAGCAAGAAACCAGCAATGGCACTCATGTCCCTGTCCTGGTGTCTCGGTGCAGCTTTGGCACTGTTTTGTGTCTCTTCATGGCCCCAGGTGCACTCAGCCCTGGCACCTGAGAATGAGGTGCCACTTCGCCCAACTACGTGGTTACCAGAAGGACAGATCACCTCCATAACTCTCCCCAAAGGACGAACTCGCAGGTAGGGTAACAGATGTGATGGGGGAAAGTTATGAAGCAACACACATTCATGTGGTCTAGTTGTTGGTTGCCATTTCTCATTTCTCAGTGTTGATCAATCTTTTTTTTTTGTTGAGTAATCAATTAATAGTCTAATCCAGTGATTGTGAACTTGACAATTACTACTACTACTGGACTTTTGCAGTTACCAGGGAGTATGTACAAAGATTGTGGAGTGGCTCAGCTAATCTGACAAAATAGAAGAGGAAGAATATACTCTATATCCAGATATTTGTGTTTAAATATTAAATAAACTCAAAAATAAGATTACAAATTGGTGTGGTGCTGTTCTTTATTGTGACAAAATCCAATAAACTACCATCTATGATAGGCCGACTGTAAAGAACGCACCTCTCACTAACCTGAGTCAGCAAGTAAAAGTTCTGCATTCAAATTGTTAGTTTTACTATTACTAAAATATACTTAAAGTACCAAAAGTAAAAGTACTTATTATACTTTAATGTTGCAGCTGGTAATGGTGGATCTAATTTTAATTATTTTATATACTGCTGGCTAGCTTGTGAATTCCCCCTCGGGGAGTCGTATCTTATCTTAACCTATAATATTACATCATCATTTATTTGCTGATTATATTTTGAATTATTGATCTAAATCTGCAAAGTAACTACAAATAAAGTTATCAAATAAATGTAGCGATGTCAAAAGTACAATACTTCCCTCTGAAATGTAGTGACAATTGGTGTCGATGAAGGAGCTCATCTGATCTGGGGAAGTACGGCAGCCAAAATAGGTTGGGAACCACTCCAGTGTATATTAAGTCAGAAAATAGCTTGTTTTGTTCGACCAACAGCCCTAGATCCAACGACATTTAATCCCCAATGGTAGAAAACAGAGAAAATCAGCAAATTCTCACATTTGAGAAGCCGGAGCCGGCAAATATTTGCCATTTTTGCTTGATACATGTCTTAATGGATTTTCAAAACTGAATTTAAAATTGATCATTGTCAAACTATAAAACAGATCAATTTCCAAATAAATGTTCATCTTTGTACATTAATGTACTGTACATCTTCAGTACAGTGTCAAGAACAAGACAACAAGAAGATAAGTTCATGTGTTTCTAATGCAAGCAAGTCTGAAATAAAGTGGATCATCCCAACAGAATATTCTTGAAACAATTTGTTTTGGTTTTGAAACAAGTTGAATTCTTAAGAAAGTAAATACATTTTTTAAAACTCAACACCGAAAAGAAGATTTTTCCTTATTTACAGTTCATTGAAGACCCATGAATAAATCTTGAGGCCTGCTCATCAGATTTGCTCTTGTTTCCACTTCAATAACAAGTCACCAGCCATCCCTCAACCACCTTTTTAGAGACAGTGGCTGCTTCCAGCACCACTGTAGAGAGACCGAGAGGAAGTGGAGCCCATTTGGCCTGAACCGTACACAGCAGTGCCAGTGCTTGCTTTCTGAAACTGGGAGCTGAAAATTACGAAATGCATCTCCCTGTGTGCTGCAGTCTGTCCACCAGCGCAGTCATGCAGAACCGCACGGCAGATAATGGAGAGAAAACACTGATTCAGAAATTAATCACTCTATTAAATAAGCGGCAAAGTGCCCTTGAGAATGACAGTGTCGCACATCTGTTTGGAAACAGCCTCCATCTGCACAGAATCATGAATAATGATGTTTGTAAGGAAGGAGAACAAATATTTATTAACAAAGAACCACGCAGTTGCTTGATTTTCATGAAGGGTAACTAGCTGTGAAGAAATGACATGTAACAGAATAGTTTGGGTTTGAAAGAGACAGATGTCTTCTATTCAAGTGTCTTTGTGGAGGTGAACAGTTTAACATTGACTCACGAGTCAACAACAGTAATTATTTGAATTAAAATAAGACCAGACCACCGCAGCGTGAATGTTAAGTCATTTAACTGCTGCTGAACTTTAATCTAATATGTAAATCTGTAAGACATCGGATCACAATAAGGGACATAATAGTTTCTATGCTAAGCACGATCCCAGATAGTTTCAGCAAACAGGCAGATATCCATCTGAAACTGTCAATGCAGCTTTATCATGTTGATTAACAGGTCACCTCTCCTGATCTGCTATCAAATGACTGATCAGCATGTAGACAAATGGAAAGACAGAGATTGGCAGATGTGTGAAACAGCTGTACAAATTTTCAAGCTTTAGGAAAGAAAATTATAACCAGCCCACCATATCAGCACATCATCCAACAAAATGAAAGAATGTTGCACTGAATGCACTGGAAGATATCTTCTCACCCATCACCTTGCAGCTGAATTGAAACAGGATGTTATCTTTTTGACATTCCCTGTGATGAATCAGACAACTTCTTGTGGTTATCTTTGGTGTTTCCTCCACAGGCTGTACTTCACACTGAAGAAAAAGGCTCCAGCGATGTCGGTGACCGTCAGCCCCTGCGACCTCCCCATCGAATGGAGCTTGGCTGCCCGCACCCGGAAGGACAAACCCCTCAAGAGCATGCAGTGTGAGTGAACAGTAAGACCACAACCCGCACCTACAGACACCCGCTTTACCCTGAAGATCATCACTACATCTGGCTAAGCCAAGACGATCAATTAGATATTATCATCATTACATAACAAATAAGACAGACTCTAATCGTACTTAACTTTGTATAGAGGAGAGTTTACTCTTTGGAACTGCTTTATGGCCAGAATTTGTGGTACCATAGTTGGTATGATCAAACTATAAGAAGTTGTATAAGGAATAAATCTCTGAAATACCAGGTATATAGTTTTTGCGTCGCTTGTTTGTCTTTTGATGTTTGCAGCCTGGAGGTTATAGCTTTAATTTACCACTGCCTATCAACCAATCGTATCACATCTGAGGCTTATGTTTTTGAAAAGCGATTGTCACAAATTCTCAGGTAGATAGGACAGATATTATTTTTATCCTAAGTCTTATCAGCACATTGTGCCTGTTTAAGTTCAAAGCACAGAAAATGCTATATATTTTTCTAAATTCCACCCACTGTCAGAGACAGATCATATCTGGTTGTCACATTGTCATAAATTTTATATGAGGCTTTGGATTTAAAAATCTCATAAAACACATACACACATCAACTGGAAAGGACTGCCAACTCTTGAATCAAACTTTAAATAAGCAATAAAATAAAACTGTGCTCTTAGTCTGCAAAATTTTGTGCCTCGCAAACCCAGGAAATCAAACAAACCACCAGAAAAATTACAAAATGTCTTAAAACAAAAGCCAGGGTAGTAAATGCTCAAAGTAAACCAAAGTAATCTAATTTCTAACCTAAAAATGTGCAGATTTCTGGAAAAGAAAATATGCATTGAAGTGTTCCATGAGCACTTTTCCAGGTTAACTAAACAAGCTTCTCTTCATGGTAAAATAACATTATGAAGTTATAAAATGACCCATGAATCATTCAGATCCTGAGCTCATGGGTCCCCATTGCCAGCCTGAATTATTCACTTTGATTCTGAAACATTTGGTCTCATTTGAGGAGTGATGAACAGGGAAGACAAGTGCCGGCGGGTTTTTTTTCGTGTTGCGTCACTCAATGTAACGTTTCTGGGCAGATCAGAGACTCAGGAGCAGAGATAGACACAGCACACGTAATATTCCAAAAAGCAATATCTTTACTTCATACATCATACATAGGAGTTCAGTCCAAATAAGCAAACAAATCAGGCAGAGAGTAGGCAAAAGCCAAAAACTAGAAAACAAGTTAAAGTCCAAAAAAACAGAGAAACTAACACTAGGAATGCTGGAAAGCAATGAACACACAAGGGAGAACAAAGACAATCTGGCAAGGAGCAGTGATAACTGGGGAGCATATAACAGGGTTGACTGAAGACACAATCAGGGGCAGGTGAGTGGATGCAGGTGTGGACAATCAAAACTAGGAGAGACACGAGGGCAGGAACTGAAATGACAGGAAAGATTAGACTTCAAAATAAAACAGGAAACACAGACAAAGACTAACGGGATGTTACACTCAAGTAAAGAGTGTGAACTTCAAAATGACAATACTTTAGGTATGAATGAAAATGCTCAAAACCACTTTTGAAGTGGAAATTGACATTGTGTTTATTCATTTGTTCATTTATTAGGAGCTTAGGATTTTCTCTATGTCAGCCAGGTTCTGTGCGCTCAGTTGGCTGTTGTTTTATGCAATTTGCAGTGCTCTTTCAACATTGTGCTGAAACAAAACTTGGGTTGATAACCAGCAGTATTCATCTGTTCAAGAAATTTGAATTTCTGTAGTTATGGTCTGTTCTATTATGGTGGCTATTGCTGCTCATTAAATTGCAATACTTTCTTCAACTTAATTATAAACTGTTGCTTCTGATAGAAAAATATCCCTTCCCGTGCTCCTCAGGATTCCTAGGAAAGGCTATCCAAACACAAGGAATATTTTGACATTTTGGCAAATACGCTTATTTGCTTTCTTGATGAAAGTTTGATGAGAAGATTAGTATGCTAAATATGGAGCTGGAGCCAGGAGATGATTAGCTTAGCTTAGCATAAAGACTGGAAGCAGGGGGAAATGATGCAAAATTCAAAAATAGCAACAAAAGCTCATGTTCTATCTCATTTATTTAATCTGTACATTTGTGATTTTATGGGAAGTTACACACTGTAACTATTTCCTGGCCGGCGACTTTCTGGAGTCTGTTTGCCTAGCAACCTCATGGTGACAATCAGACTTATGCTAACAGAACAAAGTTCCTCCCTTCATCAGATGAAACCAGCCTTCTAGTGTCAAACTCTGCACATGCATCATTCTGCACAGTGAAGGTCAGACATCTAAGCAAAACATATTTTTGAGTGGAGTGGGACTTTGATCAATTATATGTTTATAACTACTGTATGTTCTCAATTTTTTTCCTTTCCTCACAGGGAGCACCAAAAAGAGTATGCCCGAGGTGTGGTGGCGAGGTCCTGGGACTGAGGAGAAAATGCACAGCTTCACAGGCAACGCAGTGGACACCTACAGGGGTCCTTCCTATCCCCATGCTTCCATCTACATCCTGAGGCTGCACTCCAAACAGCAAAACACCAGAGCTACAGTGCACCTCCATGAAGGCCTGGGGTCCTCAGGCGCCTTCCCTCTGCTCCCAGCTGACCCTCAAGTTCACACACTAGGTGTAGGCATGACCAGCGTCACCCTCAGCTGGGCACCCAGTGTCTCCATAACCAGCCTCCCACACACACAGAAAAGTTATGATTACTGTGTCCTCGTCAACTCTCAGCAAAACTACCCCAGCCTGTGTGCTGCACGAGAGAGCGTGAGGAAAGAGAAAGATCAGAAACAAGAAAAGAAGGAGAGGAGGAGGAGGGTGACAGTGTGGCCGATTTTGAAAGAGTGGTGGTGGCAGCAGTGGGACTCCTATCCTGAACCCCAGAGTCCACCTTCTTCCCTCACTGATGAGTATGCTGATCTCCAGTGTGTGTGTCGGGGGACAGAGAGTGTTTGCACCATCTCTGAGCTCCTGCCTGACACCCAGTACTACTTTGACGTCTTTGTGATCGACAGGCTGAACAGGACCAGCATGGCGTACGAGGGCTCCTTTGCTCGAACACACGAGGAGGCTCGGCTGGCGATCACCACGCTCAGAGAAGGGGAGCTGAGGTGGGTAACCTTCCACGACAGAGGCTACAACTCAGAGCAGTTCTTCATTTTCCGTCCTCGGGGCTTGCAGCAGAGTGGCCTCCTCACATTGCAGAGCTGTGGTGGAGGTGAAAAGGTCAAGGTCACAGTGTCCAGTAAAGGTCAGGTTTTGGCCTCCCAGGCTGTGGGGGGAGATTTAGCACACATTTGGCTCCAGGGAAGTCCTTCCTATCTCATCCACTTGGAGAGAGAAGGAACTACCACAGGTCAGATCTCTGCTGCTACAGATCCATCTCTACCAGGAGGTCTGATGGCTTCAGTCAAAATGCAGACCTCCTCAGCCTACCACCGCAGAGGGGTCCCATCTCTGCCCTCCACCTTGCAGATAAAATCCTTCAACCGGTTGCGTGGTTGCAAAAGTGTCACCCTGGCCTGGATGGGCACAGAGGAAAGAAGCCTGTACTGCGTGTACCGCAGAAAGCTGGGAAACAGTGAAGCAGAAGCTGGGGGAGCATCAGCTCTAACTGCGCCCTGTCTGGGGCCAGAGTCCCGCTCTGACACTGAGAGGGTTCTCTGCAAGTATTTCCAAGAGCTGAATCCTCGGCGGGCCGTCACTACAGCTGTGATCGGGGGCCTGGAGCCAGGGATGGCCTATGTGTTTGATGTCTATCTAATGAGACGCTGGGGGATCCCTATCAAGTACGCCAGTAAGATGGTGAAGACCAGAAAGGAATGCTGAGCTGCCGCCCCCTACAGGAGGTTTTTGGACTGTCCCAGTTCAGGGGAAAATGAATCGACCATGGACATGCTGTAAAGACTGCCCATGAAAACGAAGCCATTTGACTGTTGTGGAGAGACTGTTACCATAACAAGGAAATATTCCCCCTGGAGGAGCAATGGTTATATTCAAACTCCACTTGCACTATCCATGCGAGTGGATGGAAAGCATATGAGAAGGATCTGCACACCAGCAAAAGTTCATAACATTTACAATACAACTTTCGTGCTTTTGTCATTTTCTTTTTCATTGTTGATCATGATAATGATGTGCCAGTTGTCCAAGTGCTTATTTTGTGTCTGAGTACAAAGGACAGATGAGGTTTGTGACAGAAAGTCAATACAAAAACAACAACAGAGACTGTGCCAAATATGCAACAGAAACAGATGGGGCAATAATTGGATAACATCTGAGACGGGGGGGGGGTTGCAGTGTATATTTCCAGTGCTGCATATTGTACAGGCTTATAAACACAGATGGGCGCAATCTACAGATGCTTAGTTCAAAGTCAGTGTGTATCTTTGTGTTCTGCTTTCGCATGAAGCAGTGAAAAATACTTAGTGACTTGCCTCATTGTCTTTGATGTATTCTTGTGCTGCTTCAAACACACCAATAAATACTAGGGTATCTGTATGTTCCAGACTGAGTGATGCATATATGTGAACTGGACTGTCAAATTTGATTTTCTTGCTACCAAGTTGTTTTTAGATAGCTTCCACTTTTACTGTAATAGATGAGGCCTTGTGCACCTCAGTGCCATACTAATATATGACATTTAATTGTAGGGAGATTAAACATGTTTATTTTGGAAACTAGATGGGGCTGCATTGGAAAGACTCAGGTTGAAAAATTACAGGGAAATTTAAACATTGTTTCTGATAGAATGATGGCTTGAAGTAGCCCTGCCTCGTCAGGTTATTAGCTTTCTTAAAGACAAATCTGTCCTTTGGCTGTCAAGTAGCCTAATTACTTACTTATATTTACCAAGTAGAAACATAAGGCTGCATAAGACAGATCAAATATTGCCTCAGAAATCATTACACTATTTTGGCTGTATAATTCTGATAGTGTACTGTAATGTACAGTTAAAATATAGGCTATTCAGTTAAGTTCGGTTAATCATAGGTTTACGATTAATGTTACAAAAATGTGAGCTTAACATTTAAAATGGAGACAAGGTTAGGTTTAAAAGAGAATAAATTCTAATTAATTAATAATTATCAATTAATAATCCTCACTGCAGTTACCAGAGTGTAGAGGCATGCTTATATTTATGCCAGGCTTTGTTGAACTTTTAAACAACTGATAGGTGAGTATAAAAATAACTAATCAAATTTAGTTTTACGTTTTATAACTTCATGAAATTAATTAAAAAGAATCAAATACAGCACAACATATTGGCAGCACAGTTAACCCGTTATTTATATACAAATAAATCATGTCTAAAAGAAGATAAATTAGTAAAATAAAACAACAACTTCTACAGTAATGTTTAAAAAAATCTCAATAAAAGCGGTCATTATATGTGCTCATTATATAGTCTGACGAATTCGATAATGGGAACCAATAAGAGGGCGTTTGTCTTTGTTACGTAAGCACGTCGCTCTACGTAGGTGTATCTGACAGGCCAGCGCGCCAAATTGATGTCGCCAACAAAGGGAAAGCAGAAAACAGGACTTATTTAACTCCTGCCTAGTTAACCACAAAACTGTAGACAGTAAACGTCTTTTAAACGCTTTAGAGCAAATACAGGTCAAAACTCGGATTAACGTACTCGGTCAGGATGGATTTACTCGAGCGGTGCCAGGAGCTATTCAAGACCTCAAACCTGTACGAGGTGCTGGGCATCAACAAAGAGGCAACCGAGACGGAGATCCGGAGGAGCTACTACAAAGTGTCGCTGAAAGTCCACCCAGACCGGGCTCCTGAAGACTCGCTGGCCACAGAGAAATTTCAGGTTAACTCTTCTTGTTGTTAGCTGTCAGACGGCACAAACACAATGAACACAAGCTACGTTTACTTGCTAGCTAACTTAAGTAGTAGACATTAGTAATCTCCCACTTTCCCCTGTGCAATCACTAACTTAATATCGATAATATTATCTTAGAGACTTTGTCATGCATTTGTAATGAAGCAGATGTGTTTTTTGGACTTTGTTTTCCCACTGATACATTGGCCAAAAGCCCATGCTTATGTGCATTTTTGGAAAAAGCTCTGTTATAATTGTAGTTGGCTTATTAGGTGCAAAATAGTCTGCCTATATGTTTTGAAAGGCCTTGCTCCTTTTTATTTTGTTGCTGATTTTCCAGTTGCATTACATTCTCTTAGGAAAACAGATCACAAAAATCTTAAAATCTGTAATCAACCAAATATCAGCAGTAAAATAATACAGATTAGAGGAGGGAGATGTGGATCCAATCTTTGGTCATGCTTTATGTAATTTCGTATCACAATATTGATTATGCTGCATATTTTGTGGTATACTAAATTATCTCAATACCCAATTGAGAAACAGTATATAGATCTTGGTGTGTCCAGTGAGTTAAATACCTACTTGACCTACCTACCTACTTCATGGCATTGAATGCAACAATCCTGTTAATCTAGTGTTGCCAGGTAAAAATACCTGGTCATGTATTGCAACATTGCCCATAATGTGCTAATGTAACCCGAGATATCAAATTAGCTATATCAGCTTCCAAAGTATAAAAGGTATGGCAAAATCTAACCATTGACAAATTGTCAAATCACATAAACCTAATATAGATGTGGCTTTTTAAAGCTGAAAATAACTAATGCCCACAGTATATCAATAGCATTCCCACATCCTATAATCACTGTAATCACTTGTATAATAATAGTACATACCATACTTTTTAGTAAGGGCTACAGATGAATTGAGTCTCACATGAAGGTTTTTCCCCTCCAGGTGTTGGGAAAGCTGTATGCGGTGCTGAGCGATAAGGAGCAGAGAGCTGTTTATGATGAGCAGGGGGTGGTGGACGAAGAGTCTGACGTCCTGAGTCAAGACCGCTGCTGGGAAGACTACTGGAGACTGCTCTTCCCTAAGGTATTGGAGCAGCACAGCAGGTGTTTTCTTTATTTTTCATTAACGTGACAAGATAATGAGTCACACACACTGCTTTGTTATACATGTAATGATGTATACAAGTGGAGTGAGTCACTTGTTTTCCATTTTAGATGATATAAAGTAGATGGGGATCAAGGTTATTGTATCACTGCACCTGCCATGGTACTACAAGTAAAAGCTGGCAACATAAATGTACCCAGGGATAATGGTGGATTAATGCAAGCATAATATTTTTCTACTAGTTTATTTTTATTTAACATCATTTTATAACCGTGACCAGCAACTGTAACACTTTTTTTTTTTGTCTTGACAACCTGCTCTGTCTCTCCATCCATCTCCTAGATTACGGTGCAGGACATCCTTGAATTTGAGAAGAAATATAAGGGCTCTGATGAGGAGAGGCAGGATGTGATCCAGCTGTACGTGCAGCACCAGGGAGATATGGACTCCATCACGGCCTCGGCTCTGTGCTGCTCCCAGGAAGATGAGCCCAGGCTCTGCAGCATCATCCAGGCTGCCATCGAGAGCGGAGACGTCACAGCATTCCCAGCGTTTACTCGGGAGAGTGATAAGAAGAAGAGGGCTCGTAGGAAGAGGGTGAGAAATGTGGCGGTGTTAAAGCCACAAAATCCTCACAGCTCTTATTTCATATCTACACATGCAGGACTAGGCTCTAGTATCTTCATTCTCAGTAATGTGATTGCAATTAACCTTCCAGGCTAATAGAGAGCGACAAGAAGCAGAAGAAATGCAGAAAGAGATGGGACTCGGTGACCAGGATGACAGTCTTGTGATGATGCTTAAGGTAACGAATGCATATGCACATATGAAATTGGCGGGGGGGGGTTGTTTTTCTCTCTATAACCACCCTTTCTTCCTTATTTTCCAGCAAAGACAGAAGTCCAGAGAGCAGAATTATAACAGTTTCCTGTCAGATCTGGAAGCAAAATACTCCAAAAAAAGTGGGAAATCACAAAGAGGAAAGAAGTGAAAAGCATAGAGGCTTTGGTTATAGCAGATCAAATATGTATATATATAATTCACAGCAGATATTCTCATTTGTTCAAAAAACACCTTTTTAGATTAATGAGCATTTGAGTACATGCATTAGCTCCCTTCTCATTAGCTCCCTGCCTCCTCAGAAAACTGTCCTTTATCTGGCCTCAGTAGCTTTTCATGTGGCGCTTATCAAAATGTAAATGCATCTTTTATTTCTTGTCATTTGTCTTTTGCTGTCAAAGTCTTCTTAAAGCACAAATAAATTCATATTTATATACAACATTTGTACACAGCTCTTTATTCTTTTGTATAAAACAGAATCAAAGAGAAATGCATTGAAGAAAAGCTTAGATTTTCAAGCTTTGTCACCTTTGTAGCATGGCTGTCAGATATATTATTTTAAAGAATAAAGAGAAAACTACCCTTTGTGCAGTAACCCTGATGTTACCTGTCAAAGCATCCCCACTTGGCTTTGCTCAGGTAATAAAGAAAAATTAATTACCACAATTTTTCAGTTTCATACATCAAGTTTTCATAAAGTATTTTGTACAGACACAATAAATGAATCCCTTAGTTATTTACATAGTTTCCTATGCCTCTTGTATTCTTATATTATCTTGAGATGTAGTAAAAAAAATAAAAAAAAATAAAGCATGTGGGCTGCAGAGTTCTGTCAGTGCTTATACAGCCACCACATTCCCTCTTCTGATATATATGATTTTAACTGAGCTTTAATGGAGAGAAAGGCAACCAAAAACTTGCAAGGTGGCATCTTTTGTTCTTGTGTGCAATGATATGCAATGAGAGGCTCTGGGTCAATGTCTTTTTTTGTTTTTTTTCTCTTTTACACAGGGTGGTTGAAAATTGTGTCCTTATAAAAGATACAGTACCAAACTCTCTGATGTAGCATCAGAGAGGGAAAAAAAGTGCTTTTTCTCCTCTCTATCCCTGTCTGGGTGGATGTGTTATTCCCTGCATAGTCATTTACCAGTACAACAACACACCACAGAGGATAAAATACAGTATACAATATATATACACAATATACATTCACATATAAATAGATATATACACATTCAGATCATACATACATAGTAGAAATGTTCACGCATAAAGCTCATACTGTACATGAAGATGTAGTTACTGTTGACAGTTATTTGTGTTTGGCAGCCAAATAAGCTGATTTCTGGAATACAAAAATAGGCCTCTAACAAAAACTTCACCAAAGCAGAATAATATGGAAAAAAAAAATTCTGCTACTTGTGTAAAAAAAAAAAGTTTTGTGGGCACAGATGCTGCAGAGAGTTGCATTTTGTTGTGATGTATAGAGGTGAATGGCTGAAGGGTCTGGAGATGGGAGGCAAACTACAAGCCAGGTCTGCTGGCTCTGGATGAGATGCCTCCCCGGGCATAAGACCGAGGTGGGACCAGTAGAGCTATGGGAAAGAAGGAGGATATAAAAAAATATGTTAATGAACATAGACTTAAATCATCTTACCAGTAGGTAAATCTTACTTGAAGCCAGCTGCTGCAATCTCTTTCATTCATAGTTTATCTGAGAACCAAGTCTGGAAGAGTTTCATCAGCTGCTTTAATCTACTGACCTGGGACAGGGTCTGGCTCTTCTTCGTCTTTGATGGGCGAGTGCCCCAAGGGGTGGTGGGAAAACGAGTCCAAGAAAGATGAGCTGCTAATGCCAAGACTGATGCCGGTCACACCGATTCCAAGAGAGTCTAGTGGAATGAATGAATAAATGGATGCATAAGTGATTAACTGATGTACTACAAAATCCATCTTACACAGGCACTGGGTATGAACAGTACAAGAACATGCAAAAAATAAAGTAATAGAAAACAGGCAGATGAAAAGTAGGGGTCCCAGTATACAGTATCAGTGAGGTACACTGAAAGATTATGGAGTAGCTCAACTAATTTGGTCAAACAGAAATTATGATTTTTAAGAAGTTGAGACAGGTAGCTAAAAGAACAGTAATGGAAGAATGGTTAAAATAGATAGCTAAATGTAATGGATAAACATTTAAAATAAGCTAAATGTAATGGATAAATGGCTGAAATATAAATAGTGTAAACTAATGGATAAACACTTGAAACTGATAGCTAAACTAATGGAAGAATGGTTGAAATAGCTAATAGTGATGGAAAAACAGTTGAAATAGCTAAATGTAATGGATAAATGGTTAAAACCATCTTCTGCCACCCCAAGTGGTATTAGTACAAATGAACTAAACTAAACCAACCTAAACATTGACAGTTCAGGGTTCACCCACTATTATATCCAATAATATATTATAATAATATCTAGTTTAAAATCTGTTACATTAACACATTTTGAAAATGGGGGGTGGTGTTGATGAAGCGGCCTTTGTGTTTATCTGACAGGGCTGTGGGGTGCGTCTGACAAAAAAGGTTGGGAACCACTGCAGTATATCACATCCTTTTTCCAGCAGCATTTTTTAAAATGTTTTTTATTAAACTATTCAGGTTAAATTTCTGACCTGTGCCCACAGAGGCTCTGCCTGGCCGCCCCTGCCCGATGTTGTCCAATACTGTGAAGGAACGGCGGTACGGAGTGTCCGACTGAAAACAAAACCAGGGGTCAAACATACCGTCTCTGACAAGCAAACCACTAAAACAATAACATCGTCACTGATTATAAAATACAGAATATAAACTATGCAAATTCATTACTTGGCATTACAAAAGCCCTTCTGCTTAAGACCTAAACCCGATGGGCTAAAA
Source organism: Maccullochella peelii (assembly GCA_002120245.1). Lineage (NCBI taxonomy): Eukaryota > Metazoa > Chordata > Actinopteri > Centrarchiformes > Percichthyidae > Maccullochella > Maccullochella peelii. Next base: position 190,716 of record LKNJ01000261.1, read on the forward strand.
AAAAAAAAACTTGACAGTTTCTCTCCATAAAAAGGCACAAAATCATTGACCTACCGCCATATGTGTACACAGGATTCTGTGACGATAAAGAGCATCTTACCCTGTATGTGTGAGTGGTGTTGGGGCGAGAGAAGATGTCCAGTAGGTGGTGACGATCCCTTGGTATTGAACTGCCAGCTTCATCATTTATAGCGCTGTGGGCGCGGCTGGACAGGCCTTTTTGACGCTGGACGGATGGAAAAATGCACAAATATACAGTTTTTTAAACAGTTGGTCACAGGTGGTTTGAAAAAATGGACCAATGCATTTAATAAATGCTACAGTACTATGGTTTTGTAGGCTGTACACTTTATGTGACATTTTGGGCTTACTGGTAGATTTCTAAAATCTATCATCTTTTTTAGAAAGCTTTCATTTACTCTGTGTTTCTGTTCAGGTGCGGTAAAGAGTTTTTCATCATCAGTGTAGTTGTATGTTTCAGTGGTGTTATACTGTACCTGTGCAGGTTTGGACTGCGGCCCTGAGTGAGATGACTCTGGGTCTCCGGTGCTGATGGGGGGAAGAAGTGTGTTCCTGCTCAGAGGCAATAGCGGAGATGTCAGGCGGTCGCTGGCTGTGGGTCTGTAGAAGAAGACACACACTTCAATAAAGACAGTAAGTATAGATAGATACATTGTTCTATGCTGCATCTATGGCGCTAACATATACTTCTCTCTGAAAATACCGTGGGAGTTGTGAAAAGTCACAGCTTAGGTGTAAGGATGAAAGTCAAAGTTAGAATTTTACTTCTTGTGATAACAGATGTGATTTGTAGATAATGTTTCTTCTTAAGTGCTGTAATGAATTCTTTCGCCACAGTGCTATAAAAAGGTTAAAAGTTATCTTTCCCCAGATAGAATTTGATGACCAGGATGCTGCGGTGGCAGCGCTCTGATGTTAAAGGAATAGTTTGACATTTTGGGAAATGTGCTAATTGACTTTCTTGCTGAAAGTTAGATGAGAAGCTCAATACCGATCTCATTTCTGTCCATTAAATATGAAGCTGGAGCCTGGAGATGGTTTGCTTAGTTCAGCATAAAGACTGGAAAGGGGGGTAAACAGCTAGTCTGGCTCTGTCCAAAGGCAAAAAAAGCCTCCAATCAGCACCTCTGAAGCTCACTAATTAATTAACACATATCTTGTTTGTTTAATCCGTACAAAAACCGAAGTGTAGAAGTAAGAAGTTGTAGTTTTACGGGCGATTATGTCCTGGACTATTTCTTGGCCAGGTGCGGTGACTTCCAGGAGTTGAGTCTCATAGGGATGACGGTAAAGTAAAAGTATAACCAGAAACTTTTTTTACGCTTAAGTCTTCAATCTTTTCATCTAACTCTCAGCAAGAAAGCGAATAAGCATATTTGCTAAAATATCAAACTATTCCTTTTAAATCATGAACATGTCACTAAATTTACCTTTAGATATTACAACACAGAAGTTACTGAATTTTGCTGAAGAATTGACATTCAACATGAAAGGAAAACTAAGTGACGCACTTTACACTATTACTCTTTCACCCGCAGTTCACGGCAAGTTCACCTGTGAAGTTGGTTTCACATATGAAACTTCTATCACCCCCCACACATGCACACATATTCTGCTGCACAGAGCCTAAAGGCACAAGTTGAAAGGGAGTCTGTTTTCAAAGTAATCCCTCTCTGCCTCCGCACAACTTCAGACACCGTAGGGGAGAATGAGGGCGTAAAAAGAAAGGTAGGAGTTTGGGTGGGGTGAGCGGGGTTCCTATGATCCTACAACTCACAGACGTGTCCCGCGGATGACCTCATCCATGGATCCCGCTGCGCTGGACTGGCTCAGGCTGGGAACCAGTGGCAGGAGGGTTCGTGGAGGAGGGTTTCTGCGTCGGGCAGACTGTGCCGGGCGGGACAGCGAGGAAGAGCTCTGCTCCAGGGTTCGGCGAGGCCGAGGTTTGCTGGAGGGGACCACGCTGGAGCCTGGTCTGTGACATGTCCGCTCTTCTGGCTCCCTGTATGGGAAGGAGAGAGTGGAGCACAATCTATGAATGGTGCATTTCCACCTGCTGCCAACTGGCTGTGCACTCTGCCAAACAAGGTGTTAAGACCAGGGACAAACACATGGCATGAGTGAAGCTATGTCCCTCTTGTTTAGCAAAATGTGTTTACCTGTAAATGGAAAACAACTACAAGACACCTATGCCTCTTTTCATTCCCATTCAAAGATTAAAATAAAAACGTGTCCATACTGGTTTCTGTCCAGCACACCTAGGTTCCTCTGCTGCAGGGGGATGCTGTGGATCACGATCAGGTCGTTCAGGTTGTGCTGGGTCGCTGCTGCTCCTACCGGGACCCTTCCGGCCTGGGGAGCGGTGTGAGATGAAGGGGGGAAAGTAATGAAACAGAGGGAAGGTCGGGGAAGGTAAAGGAGAGGGTTGAAATGAAAAGAATGGAAAAAGACAGGAATGATTAAGGGGGCAAGGATAGAGAGAGGTGAGATGGGACAAGAGACATAATATAAGAGGAAAAGCAACTTAGATACAAATAATGTATTTTATGAAGGCCAACGGCCAAATGGTTAGTTAATTCCATTTGTGCAATACAACATATTGTCAAAGAAACGGTTATTCATCATGCAGTGATGTCAGGAGGACCCCATATCAGCTATGCCACCAACCAAAAATAACATTCACGACACTTGCAACAAAAACAATAACTAGCAAAACAAAGCATTCCAACATTCTCGCTGTGAAAGAAAAGAAAGATCTAAAGACAATCAAAGTTCATGTTGAAAATAAGTTGCAGTTAATTCAAAAGATAAATGGTGGTGATGCTTTTGTGTTAATCAACAGGTAAAAGCACATTTATTATTAAAGAGATAAAGATAATGAGCCGCCATGGACGGCATGCACACAACACACCGCCATTTTGGCTCTAAGTGAGGAAGTTACATACAGTGGAAGGCCTTTTCTGCTTTTTGGATTTCCGTCTGGACTTGTGCTTTGAGCCCCTTGACTTTGTGTTCTTTAAAGGGGAGAAAGGCATGACCAAAGGAAGATAGCGTGTATAGATGAAAGGGAGGAAGAAGGGTAAAGAACATAGAGGGACAGAAAATAAAAAACACAGAGAAAGAAAGAAAAAGAATGAACGAAAGAAGGAAGGAACAAAAAGGGAAATAGACAAAAGAAACAGACGGTACACAAAACACATTGGCAAGGTGAAGGGCAGACAGTAAGGAGGGAAGGAAAGAAAACAGTGATACAAGTTAATGAACTGGAAGCACTGAAAGACTGAAAGAGCAACAGGCAGGGGTGAAAAAAAGGTGACAATCAAAAGTGGACATATGACTCTAAAGTCATCAAAGACCTCACAGTTAGGGGTGCTGACACTCTTCTCAGGGCTAAAATGATTAATCCACACTGGTACTGTATTCATTAACACTCTATTCAATCATTTTCATCATTTTCTTTTCATGTTATATATTACAGTCATTATCAAAGTGAAGAAAACTCAAGGTCACACATATACTTTTCCTGAAATGCGCTGTTGTCATTGTTTAAATACAGCAATTTGAGATGCATTTTATATATAAAAGGTCACTATTACTAAAAAGAAAAAAAAAAAACTGATTTTGAGTTTTGACTTGACCTCCTGAACTGCTGACAGTGATGAAAGTGAAATGAGGCTCCCAGTCTACCCCCCCAGACGCACCCTGCTGCCTCTCAGCCCCACTCAGACCACTGACCTGGAACTGCAGGCCAGCTGTGAGCGGGGGCACCCTGCTCTGGCCAAGTTTGGGCAGCATCGTGGGCAGCATAGAGAGCAGCATGAAGGGATTCTGGGAGTCTTGCTGCTCGGGGCTCAAGTTCCCAGAAATCTTTTCGTCATCTGCCAATCAGACATACAATTACTTCCAAATACTGTGCATAAAAATGGGCATTTGTCAGTGTTTATGAGTTGCGAAATAGTTCAATTCAGCCCTACTTGAGGTGCAGCATTCCCAGTGGCGTTTAACCAGCTCTTTCATCCAGCCAACCAGCTGCCACCACACATCATCAAACAGCAGGTCGAGAACAGCTTGACGGCGACACCGGTACGGCGAGACGGGGGGCAGACAGTGATGCCTCCAACCCGACTCCGAACATTCCTGCTCCCACTCATCCTCCCTGTAGAAGACAGGTATAGTAAATAATTTTAACAAAACAAGACATTGACAGCAGCTGAGGTGTAGATTCAGTTTCTGGAATAAGAAGTGTGTAGCATGAGGAAAGCTGAGTAACTCACAAGTCCTTGCTATCAAAAGCCAGGTATTCCTCCATCAGACCCTCCACTTCAATCACTCTTGGCTTGTCATGACTGCTGGAGCCGCTGGAGGTGCCAGGAGGCCCATCCAGCTCTGCTGAGGAGGACTTGATCAGCGCTGCTCTCCTGCCCTGCACATTCAACCTTTTTACCCAAGACAAGGGCACACATAGTTAAGCACCAATATGTATGCATAAAATGGTATGCTCACATACACAAGCTCGCACATGCTGTATGATTTCTATAAGTAATAAATAAACTTGAATCCAGCTGACAACTCCAGGATGAAAACTAAAATAAAAATCCTGATTCCAACTTTTACATGCATGCACAAGCTCACACTAACATACTGCATAGTGACATTAATAAAGTGGTCACTAACAAAGTGGCTGACTACTGTCCATTCTCTTCTTTTGTGTTAACTCCATTATGTCAACTCAGTTTTGAGTAGTCAGACAGTGGCACTGCCTTCTTTACAACCAGTCTGACCATGTCAGGGAACATGGGGGAGACTGACTGACACTGATTAGACAAGTCCCACCTGGTTGACTCGATGTCAGCATTTGTCTTTCAAGGTTCAGGGCTGATTTAAAACAGTAGGTGGCATGTTTTTATATATAGATTTTTATAAAGTTGGTAAGAAATGTCAATATCAACAACAGCATTGATGTGTTTCATCACAGTACAGTCATATCATTTAGTTTACAGCTCAAAAAACACATTTACGTGTGCGGTACCTGTTTAAAAGCAACTATTCCTCACAGCTAACCAACATGACTTGGACCCACAGACTTGATTAACAAGCCAGAGCATCTAGGTCACAAAACCACAGAGTCAGCCACGACTACCTCTATAATTGATGCACTGACATCAGTCATCTGGACAGCCAGTCAGCCACTCGAGATTTAGAGGCATAATATTGCTGACAAATTTCTTTAAATAATAAAGCAACATACAGTAGAATTTGCTAATATTAATGGCCGAATAAACTTGACCCAAGCACTTCAATTCAGATGACTGATTGATGTATGTATGTTTCAAATCAGTATCCAGAATAATGTGACTACCACAAAATGCAATCTGTCTTTGCATCTCCTTAAACTAGGGTTTCGCAACCGTCACAACCACATTTTATTGTTAGACCTAGCCTTAATTAGGCAATATGCTATATTTTTTGAAACTTAAAGGGAAATGTACTTTATGTCAGCGAAACTGTGTGAACTTTGACCTCATGTGCCCTTCTCCTATCAGTCAACCAGTGAGTCAGTGCAGTTAAGACTTACTCTGTGCCGCCCTTATCTTTCTCCTGGGACTTCACACTGCTCTCTTTGCCTGCTGATGGGCTGTTGGCAGAGCTGCCTCTCCCTGAAGTAGCATACCACTGGAAGCCCTCATCACTGGGACACACCAGCTGAGTCCCCAGAATCCTGAGTGACACACACACACGACACACACAATGAATAAATAAATAAAAGGATTATGTTTTTTCAGGTTTGTCTCCACAATCAGCATTAATCTTTGATCCCACCCTGTTTCACTCAGAAGTTAAAAGGTCAGGAGGTTGGTAGGAAACTGTGGATAACATACCGAAGATGTGGGAAGCGTGTGGCCCAGTGCTGACATTCATCCTGCAGCCCCTGGAGTATCCCTCCTCCGCTGCCTCTCCCCTCGTACAGCTCTTTGTCAATCTCCTCAAACATTTGCTGCACCTGCCGCGACGCTGCCTTGTCGAACTCCTATGGGACAGAAAAACAGAAAGAGACAGAAACACAGGAGGGAAAGCTAGTCATTCCTCTGTTCTCATACACGGGCTCTATGACTGAAAGCTGCTGCTTTTCAGTCTGTTAGTCAGTTATTGGCAACACATCGCCATTCTTTTTTTTATCTCACGGCAAGCTTCAACATGCATAACAATTAGCTCCTACGGCCCCTTGGGATGTGTGTATGTGTTTGTGGTCAAGCTGCTATAACAAAAAAACGAGAGAGAGAGAGACAGAGACAGAGAGAAAGAGCTGAGTTAAGAGTGAGTTAGTTTGTGTAACTGACTTTTTTCTTAAGAAACAGCTTGAGGACAACAAACTAAATAAATCATTGAGTCCTAGAAAAGTTTTGTAGGACCAGCTGAGGCTAGAAAGCACAGCATAATAACAAGCCAATACCCAGTGGAATCAGGCCTTGCATATACAAAGAAGTAGCAGACAAACAAGGCATCTACCATATGATACAGTGACTGGTTGCACGTTGTTCTATGGTTTTCCACAGGTTTGCCAAAAGGTGACAAATATTAGTAGGTAAATCAAAATCTGACATTAAAACGTGCATGAAAGTATGTTTGTGAAGTCTTTTCATATTTGAAACAGAATAACAGAGGAGACGGAAAAATGCTAGAGTGAGTGTGCTTGAGTATGTTTCTTGCGTGACAGAGAGAGCAAGGCTGGCATCATCACTTCACATTAAGATAGTTTTCGCAGGAGTAGACTTACATCGTAGCCCCAGGAGAAAACAGAGCTTCTCTCTGTGGAGATGCCAGTGCCTGTGGAGCTGTGGATACCTGACCAATACTGGTTGGAGTCTACTGAGATGACGGTAGGACAGTCAGAGTGGCCTGAGGCAGCAGACGTCTCTGAGCTACATAGAAACGACAAGGAAGTTGTGAGGTTTATGTACAGTTTGAGAAGTAATGTTTCACCATGTTTCATGTAGCCCACAATCTATGTTTCCGACACTCCCTCTTCCCACAGCAAACCACCACCTTGTTTCACACATACCCATTGAATTATATAAAACAGGTCTCTGTTATGTGGCTGAGGAAATCCTACTGGTGGTGGCTGCTGACATAATCATAGGCAACGTTTCAAAATGGAAAATAAAGGGCAAATGTCAAAGTAATTGAATATTCCAACAGCCTACCTCATTATTTATTCTTTTAACTGCACATCTGAAGGAGGCAATGTGATATTGATTAATCCACTGCTTCTGGGTGTCTTGTTTCACATAGCAAGAGCCCTGAGAATCAGCTGTCCACTCAAGATGGAGTAACATTACAAAACACACAGGCAAGAGTATGTGTGTGTACTAGTTGGAAAAGTAGTTTGGCCTCATTCTGGCATTGCCAAGGTTTGTCTCTTTGCCTGTGTGTAGAACGACCAGGACTCAGTTACCTGTTGTGAGCAGATACAGCCTCCTGAAGGTCATGGAGGTAGCGCTGAGGGCTTTGGTTATCGTCTGCTTCCTCTGGGAGAGGGTGGTGGTCGAGGCTGCTTCTGGACAACCCACGACTGCATAAAAGACAGATTGAGAACATGAATCAAAAAAAGTTTAATTAAAAAAGTGAGATGCCAGTGAAAACAGAGTGAGCTGACCAAATGATATAAAAAATATGATGATGATGTTCTGTATGCCTGTGGTCTTTGTTCAACTTTATCATAATTCTTGATGTACAGTGGGGCAAAAAAGTATTTAGTCAGCCACCAATTGTGCAAGTTCTC